>BJCN01151918.1:0-10788 GCA_018326445.1 Flaveria brownii
AAGAGACTTCATTTCGCACTATCTTCTTCTCCTCTGTTATGTGCTCCTCCATCGTTTTATGGTGTTGGGGAGATTCAGTTTCTACGTTACCATCCATTGATTTCGTTTGGTGGTGATTGGCTTGTAATTACTGATTAGTGCTTTTGCATTTGGATTTGTACGCAATAATAATGGCATCCACACAACAATTGTAACATTTTTGGATGATTTTACCCTCTATTCTATAAACCTTTGTCCTCGTCTTCTATCAATTGTTGGAGTGGAGGGTACGTTAAAAATGAAAATCTGATTATTATTATTTTGAGGGACTAATCACTAATGGCTTAGGGGGTGTTTGGGATTCCTTTTGAGAAGTCCTTTTTAACTTATTGATTTGTCAAATAAGTTAATAAGTTAGTATGGAGTGACTTATTAACTTATTTATCTCACAATCATCAGATTATCAAACACTATAAAATGACTTTTTAACTTTTCAAAAGTTAATAAGTTAAAAAGCAAGTAAAAAAAGCACTCCCAAACACCCTGTTAATATTCAAAACTAATCTAGTTTTAATCAGTTAGCCTAGAGATAACACGTTTAGTGAACAACACTTTCAGTAAATGAGTTAACGTATGGTGGTGGCCCAACGTCAAATGGGTTTTTTAAATTGTTATCAGTCACTAGATATTATTTATATCCGCAAGTGAACATTAAATGAATTGACACGAGCAACAATACGATTTGAACTTTGGAGTTTGTTTAAAAAAACTCAATTTGACATAACTAGACAACTAGATATTATTTATATAATATGAAACTTAATTGAGTTATATAAACTAATATTAGTTTGATGTTTGGATGCATTTTTATAAAATATATGAATTCAATTTTAGTATTAAAAATAGCTGTAAGCATATAATTAGAACTAATGGTGGGCTTAAGTTTTTTACTATATATATGATTGTTTTACGCGTTGTGACTAAGCATCTAGGTGTTTGAAGCATGATTCATCACCTGGTAGAGTAGTTCATCGAAAACCATTTCTCTCTGGAAAGCAATCTAGGCTGCTTTCGAAACATTGTTCATCGGCGGGGGGCAAGCTCGGTCATTACAATGTGAGGTACAGCCGATTGCTTTTTTTGAAGAATATATGGCAACATGAGTAATTTGACTTTAATCTTTATTGTCTAGTTAATTCTTGTTATTTATCATATCGTAACTCAAAGAACAATATTACACTACGAATAAAAGTATAAAACATAAAACAAATAAGAGTGTTAAATCCTAAAAAATAAGAATTATATACATAAATTGTCCTCATGTGTTACAATTTACAAAGCTTGTTATAAAAAAAGGTTTGATGTCTATGATCAAAAGAAAAGTTGATGCACAAGTCTAAGTCACGTGTCACATACATTAAAGTTCATATTTTAGAAAGTATGTCCTATAGTTATATTATTTAGACTAGGTTATACATATAGAAAAAAAAGTAAATTTCGGTTTCGGTCCCTATGGTTTAACCATTTTAACCATTTCAGCCTAAAAATGAATCTTTGATCATATCATACCCCGTGGTTTCATTATTGTAACGGTTTTGGTCCCTGACACTAACTCTGTTAGTTTTTATAGTTAAATGCGATGGTACTTTGGTCATTTTATATGTGAAGGACTAATTATGTAAATTATATTATATTATGATAATTGTTGTAATTTTTTAAAACAATAAAAAAAAACCTTAAATCTAATCCAAATCTGCAGCATTTCGGTCATCATTATCTTCATCCTCATCATCTTCTCTCTCTCTCTTTATCTCACACACACATTCTCTCTTTACAAAAGTTTCAGAGTTATCTGCTTCCGTCATTAAAGCTCTCACTACTACATTTCCCCACCAGAAAGCCCAACAACCACCCCGCCCGCCTCCACCCCTCCGTTGGAAAACTCACCGCCCTCACCGTCGTCCTCGGCTGGATCATGGGCGCACTTCCGCTGACATTAGGTAACATCTGAAACCTACGGTTCATCGCCGTTAGCCGGAACTTCATCTTCCACGAAATTCCAGCGACATAAAGGCACCTTCGAAACCTCAAAACCCTAGATCTGAGCTACAATCAGCTCACTAGAGGTATCCCATCAGCCATCGAAAAGCTACCGGAGTTAACAAACCTCATCCTCTGTCACAATCATCTCTCCGACACACTCCCCCCTTTCGTAACCTTAACCCTAACACGATTAGACCTCAAACATAACAATTTCACCGGTCTGATCGGCCGATACTCCCTCCCACTGTCGCTCCGCCACCTCTCACTCTCCTACAACCGCTTCTCCGGCACCGTCCACCGCCTGCTGTCGCGTCTCCGCCGCTTGAACTACCTCGACCTCAGCCTCAACAGTTCTAAAAATTACAGCAATTTAGGAACTCAGCACCACTCGCTAGGAAGACCACCGGCGTCGCCCTGGTGATCAGAGTTCGGTCGAAAATCCGGGTGGAGGGGGGTTGGTTGTCCGACGATGGTGGTTGCCCGGTGATGGTGGCTCAGCAGCTGTCTGGTGTGCATTTAGAGTTTCTTGATTTTATGTTTTGTTCTTATAGTTTATAATTATATATTGAATATTACTGAAACAAATCCTAAAGTTATCTTAATAATTTACAAGAATAGTCCTTGTATGTAGATTGACCAAAATACCCTTGAAATTAACAACAAAAACTAACAGAGTTAGTGTCAAGGACTAAAACCGTTATAAAAATTAAACCACAGGACACGATATGATCAAAGATTCATTTTTAGACTGAAGTGGTTAAAATGGTTAAACCACAGAAACCAAAACCGAAATTTACTCTAAAAAAACAAAATAATTACTTTAATATTGTTATGTAACATACAATTTACGGTAACCTTCTATAACATTTTACTAACTATTAAAACACAGATCGAAAACAATAGAACACAACGGTTACGCACCCTTGCGTCAGCATAACACAAATTTCATTTTAAATCTTACTAACTTACATTTTAGCCATCTCAAGTTTACCTATTGCTACATTTTATATTCTATACTACTCTATTTGTTTTTGACCTACTTACCATTTGTTAATTTTCTCATATAACTTTTACTAATTAATGTTTTATAAGATTTATAATATATTGTAATGACATGCTTATTTTTATCTACATTTTGATGTAAATTTCATTCAAAAACGAAGTTGTGTGTAACATTTTCGTTTTTTTACATAAAATTCCAAATATTATCAAGGACCTTATCACAATGCAATGATGTGCAACGGTTTTATTTCATAATGTTTAATATCATCAACAGCGTATAGGTTTTGTTTTCTTTGTTTAAAGTTACGTATGTTATCAACACCCCATTCAACGAGCAGATTCACATAAACATTTTAATGTTTGTTTCCTTTCATGGTTTTACATCTTTTGACACAAATACAATGTTTTTTTATATAAGTTTTCAATGTTACCAATAAGGTCGGAGATTCTTTTTTTATGGTCACATCTGGGTGTAGGGTTTGAGAGTGCTTGACGTTTATGTGATTTGTAGTTACATGAGACTTCACTTCACTTAGGTTTGTTGATACGCTAAGTAACTGAAGCGAACCAATGTGATGATATCTGTGTGTTGATCTCATTAAATAACAAAGTGTGTTAATTACTAGTGTTGAATAGTATGTTGGTATTGTTTATGATTACATCATACATCGTAAATTATTTGGTTTAAAATCATTAAAGGATATTAATGTGATGGTAGAAATTTGTGAAATATTCGACTCACATAAAAAATTGTTCATGTAAGAAGACTAAATTTAGAACACTGGTTCATAAATGCAAGCAATATATGTTTAGGCAGTTTAGGTGTTTTAAGCAAGTCCTTATGGAATGTTCAAAAAAGTAAAAACCTAACGTTCAAAGGTGGCAAGACTTCCTGCTACATACTATTTTCAAAGGTTTTTCACCACATGTTAATATATTAGAACTAATAGTTAGGATTAAATAAGCTAACTACTTTGTTTAATGTATATATGCTTTCATGGGTCAAACATGTTTTACAAACCAAAGATACTTGTGAACAAATTCACATTAGTTCTTAAATCTTAATTATTATCCAAAGCTGGGAGCCTGGGAGATATATATATGAATGTCCCTGTGACTTCTATCCCTTAATATCATCTGTTTATGTTATTTGCTTCATTAACTTATTTCAGTCTCTATCAAATCACCACCATTTGATCTTAAATTAATTGATAATTAAGTTTTCACTGAATATTCCTAAATCATCTCCCACATGTTTCCTAAATCAAGACGGTGGGACTGGGTGGGGATGATACACTCTCGGATAATGCTAATATAACTTGGTTTATGGGTCGGGTTGTCTAGTGTTTAATCTTCTGGACATTAAAAATAACACATCCTGTAACTTGGTGGACATCCCATAACTAAAGTGCAATACATCAGTAATAGCATGAAACAATGAATGAGCAGCATTTTAGTCTTTCTACACAAAAAATCTGTTTTCAGTACCTAAGTCCTTTAGCAACCTCAAAAAAATGAGCAACATTTTCCTCTGGTGTACCTACAACAATACCATGACCAAGATTCAGAATGTGCTTACCTCTCCCTGCTTTCTTCACAGTATCATGTATCCTGTTGGTGATGAAATCTCTTGACCCGAACAACACACCAGGGTCCACATTCCCCTGAACCGCTATATCAGTTCCTAACCGTTTCCTCCCTTCAGCCATATCCACAGTCCAGTCCAAGCTGACCACATCAACCCCGGTCAAAGGTAGTCTCTCTAGCAACCCACCTGACCCACTTGCATAAAGGATTAAAGGGAGATCCGGGTGGGTTTGTTTAACTGTGTCCACTATTTGCTTCAAGTAAGGGAGACTGAATTCTTCAAAATCAGCTGGGCTGAGCTCGGTGGCCCATGAGTCAAAGATTTGAACAGCTTGTGCACCGTTATCAGCTTGGTACTGAATGTATCTAGCCATTGAGGTTGTGAATTTCTCAAGCAATGCATGGAGGACCTGCAGTGGAGGGTTGATTGAGTTCTAACTTATGCTACAAAAACATTGAATATAATGTGATAAATTACCTTAGGCTGTGAGAAAGCAAGCCTCTTAATTTTGGAAAAGTGCTTCGATGATCCACCTTCAACAACATATGATGCCAGGGTAAAAGGAGCTCCAACAAAACCAAGGACTGCAGCTTCATTATTTACCTGAATATAAATCATGAAAATTAGAAAAGGACAATAAGATGAATTGTAGAAGTTTACTTCTTAAATAACATAGAGGTTTTAGAAAACCGAATGTATATTATATGAAGTATGAACACACACTAAACAATACCTCTTTTCTCAAAATTGTTAAAGCCTCCCCAACATACGGAACCCATTCTTCAGGAGTGAACTCCCTCACTTTTTCCACGTCAGCAGCAGAGCTTATTGGATCAAATATTATGGGACCCTTTCCTTTAACAATGTCAAAGGGTATGTTCATTCCCGGTAGAGGCGTAAGAATGTCAGAAAATAAAATAACCTGCAAATCTAGCCAATGTTACAGAATGCAAGAAATTGTATTTCGGTTTATGAAAAACATAACATGATTCCCATGATTAAATGAAGCATATCTCACTCCATCAGGCTTAAAGACTTTCCAGGGCTGTAGAGAAATCTCCACAACAAGATCTACATTCTCAGATCTTTCACGAAATGAAGGATGTTTCTGGCAGATTTCTTGATAGCTCTGCCACAACAACACAAAGATAAGATTTAAAGTTGAACATAAACAATAAGCATAGTGTTTTGGTATAGCAAAATAAACATATATAGTAGAGAATAGTGGTTTAATACAAGAACTATTAAAAAATGTGGTTATATAGACATGCCTTCATGTACCTCCCTGCTTGTCTCATGAGCCAAACTGGGGGTCTTTCTACATCTTCACCTCGAACAGCATTAAGCAGTAGTGGCTCAGTTGTAGCTTTTTGTTCAGCAACACTCACTGGATGTCATAATGTAAGTAATATACAGATACGATTAAAATTTTCATATTTTGGAAGGCAAATCTATCATGATATTGGAGCTCAAAAACATGAATAACGAGCAGATATGGTAATTTAATAGCAGGGTCTAAAGATAAACATCTAGTGTATTCAGTTTAACAAGTTGAATGATTGAATTACAAATCATGTTACTTCTATGTAAACAAACCATTGTTCTTGCAGCAAATATCAAAAGGAATTGCTATAGCATTCACCAATGAGTAAATTTTGATAAATTGCAGAGATATGAATGCAAAAAACTATTTTGCTTAAACATTTTGGTCCAAATCACATAATTTCGTCAAAAACAGACGTTCTAAATGCAATTTCTTGCCCAGAAGACGTAATTAACAGTTCTATAATTCCATAAGTCATCCCTTCTTACTATCCTGAATAAGTTCATAAACAAACCTCATATAGGTTTTATGTATTAGTATACCTAAATCTGCACAGATTAAGTTCTAATTTTGACTAAATTGATAAAACAGGCTCATAAAAATGGGATCTGTAAAGAATTCGATGATCAAATCCCCCTTTCTAGCCTTCAAAATCAAATTGCAGAAAGCGAAAAAGAACAATTACCTCCGGCGGAGCAGATGATTCGATTTGGGCGAAAAGTGGTTGAATTGGAAACCGTGATCGAGGAGAATGATGGAATCGAACAGGTGTACATGATTGACATGGTGTTTTGGGGAAGAAATTCTCTGTTTAGGTGTTGAATTTTGTGGGCATTTCTGTAAACGATTGGATTTGGATTGGTGAAGATGGTAGTGGGTTAAAAGGGGTCTGGATAAAATTAAGATAAGGGGGAAATCCACATATCTATCGTCTTCTACTTAACGATCGCACAGATATCTGTTTGCTTCTGTAATTCTTGTATTTACAGTAAATCGGATTTCAACAACTGTTCATCGCTAATCAAACTACAAACTACGAACCAATCAACCAATACGATTTTCAACGCTTAAGAGCATTATTAGACCTCCTCTCATTTTCCCAAATGTCATATCATTACATTAAATTAGTTTTCTTATTTTCTTTACTTTTTCTGTTTTACTAGCAACAATTTTTCATATTTCCCACATAATCATATTTACAAGTAAAAATAGATAAAGAACAAGCCGGTAAAAACTCCCCCTATTCCCAAGAATTGATTAGTTTTTCCAAAATGATCCTTTTCGATAGAAACCAAAGGATCGGTATTACCAACCTATAGAAATTTTCAACGGGTTGAGAAGAGGGTTTCCACACAACTACAAATGCTCGCTTTATGGCATCAAGTATTGTTAACTTATTTAAATAAAAGCATTAACTTTCAAAACATCTAAAGTCTCATCACGCACTTCAACTATACAATTTTTTTATTTGTTATTTTGCTCTATCTTACATTTACAGTTTTAAGCATTAAATGTTTTATTTTATTATTATTTTTGTTTAAAACTACATTCTAAACAGCTTGGCTATCAAGCTGTATTTGTTGATGATAGTATTTTAAACAATTTAAAAATATGAAAACTTAAAAGTAAGACGAAAGTACATAATAAACTAACATTGGCTATAAATCATTTTAACAAATTAGCAACATATAGAGAACCTGCAACATTCATAATAACAGACTCGTTACTCTTAGAACCCACAACTAGTCAATATATTTATAAAGTTTTTATGTAACCAACAAAAACACAAAAGTATGAGGTTAGCATCAAGTAAATTGAACATACGAAATCATATGTACTAGTATCCAATGTTCTAAGGTGATTGTTTCAAGCATGACCACGTCTCATCATGATTTCGCTTTGAAGTTCCTCAAAATATATTTTTTGCATTTTTGGCATGATACTCACATCCATCATCATAATTCGTTGCTCTGATTCTTTTTTTGCAAGCTCTATTTTCTCAGCCTCTAGCCTCAATCTTTCATCCTTTTGACGAATTTTACTTTGCTCTTTTTCAGCTTTAATCCTCAACTTCTCTGCTATTAATCTTAGTTTTTCATTTTCAAGATGTAACTTTTTTTCCTCTTTCTCCTTGTCATACTTCATCTTCTCCACCTTAAGACGATAAAATGCTTTCTCTTGAGCACGTGACTCCTCTAAAAGAGTATACTTCAACTTTCTAAATTGGATAACTTCATCTGCTTGCCTGCCTTCAGCCTTTCGTTTTCCTTTTTCAGCTTCTTTACTTGTTGATTGATCAAATTCGATAACTTCATCCTCAATCACATGATCAATCTCATGATCAAAAACCGAATCATCTACAGGGACCAAACTTTGAGTTAGGGTTGGGGTTGGGGAAGAGAACATCGTCTTCCTTTGCTTTACATCATCCTTTGTGGCACGCGAAATCCACTTAGGCTGGTCTTTTAATAGGTGCCAGCAATGCTCGAACTGGAAGTTGCATTTTTCTAGTGATTGGTACATAATCTTCGCTTTATCAAGCTTGTATTTAAATAAACAAAATCCATGTTAGAAAAATAAAGTCTATAATTAATTTCGCTCAAAACAAGAGTGAAATTTGCACCTTATCTTGCTCGGTCATACCACTTTTACTTATCCCTTCAACTTGAGCTAGTTGTGCACAAAATTTATTTGTGGCCTTTGATATTAATGACCATCTATTTGTTAAGGATTTTATCGTCCTCTCGGTTGTGGTTTCTTTATATTGCTGAAAGTACTCATAGATTTTATCCCAGAGTTGAGATTGCTTCTGATCTGATCCCTGAACTGCATCGAGGTTACAATTTAGCCATGCAGAGACAAGCAACTTGTCTTCTTCAAGGCTGAAGTTCAATCCCCTGGCTGACTTTTTAGAGTTGGTTGGATTGTTTGGAGGTAAGGGTGGAGAGTCATCAAGGCTCACAAGAGAGGTTCCACTTTGCCCACCGTTAGTTGAACTGAATTGAGGATCTTGGCTGCGAACTTTGGTGATGTATATATCTTGGTCTTGTGAATCCATATCATGTGAATTAAGGGTCTTGCTTGAAACCTATTGATGAATATCAATGTAAAGAATGTCAATGTAATTAGATCAGAATTTGCCTACAACAGAAACACAGTCAAATAAACTTATTAACATTTATCTCAAAATTTGCCTCAGTTGTTTTTTATTCTCTGCCGAAACATAAAACAAGAATATCAAATTGACACTTTACTGCACGAAGAACAGCCAGCTGTCCCTGGATTTCTGAAGCTTAAACCAATAAATTGATATATAGAAAAATTTGAACTCTCACCATTACTACAGTCTACAAGACCATAAACAGTAAAGAGCATAACTAAAATCAAGAAACCAAAAAACACAAAGGGCGTAACTAGATCAAACATATACTAAAAACTAGATCAGTAAATTACCTGCACAACTTAATTTGTATCAAAAGGAAATGATATCCGCAAAATAAACAATTACAGTGTAAAACATATCGGACCATGGAGCTTTAATCACATGAACACAATATACAAACAAAGAGTTTCAATCTTTTGAAAGTAATACAAATCCAAAAGTTATTTACAAAACAAAGATATGAACTTAACAAACTTGTATATTTACGAAACCTTTTGAACAATAGATTGTTTTAGTTAATAAGTTTCTTGCATAGCCATTGAAGATGAAGTGAAAAAGAACAGGAAGCTGCATTCTAAAAGATGACATTTGGTAGAAATAACATGAAACTTCAGATGTACAATAATACAAATTGATTGAAAAAAGGTGGAAGTTTGATCAGTTTGCATACAATTCAATTGATATCATTCTTGTCGAAGCTAACTGTACTACAGCTTTTGTTGCAAATCAACAACCATTTTGTGAAAATACCAAATAAATACCACACCTCCTTGAAGTTAATATTCTGTTCGTCGAATTTGGAGGAACAAATGAATCATATCACTTGTAATTTTAACTTGTGAGCTCGTAAGAACAGTCAAATATCATAAGGCGCATGAACAGCAAATATCAAACACAAACCCGAACGACCCAAAATTACATTGCAGAAGCACATTTATAACTTGAAATTGAATAAATACGAGAATGAGATATGTGTTACTAAACTGAAATTAACCACAAAGTCGACATTAATGCAGAAATCGAACCTGATCTTTGATTTTTCTGTACTCCATTGGAGACTTGAAAATATATAGAAATTGCAGATTGATGTCGTTTTGAGGAGTGCATATGCAGCTGATGGTGTGAAGAAGAAGCGGGAGAGAGCGATTGTTGGATATGCTGATGATTTAGGGATCCCTGTATATGGGAATCAAACCCTAAATCGAATCCCTATTTTGAAGATCCTAATGAATAACATAAACTTTTAAAAACCTTTTTTTCCGTATAAATTTATATATATATATATATAGGGGATGTTCTACTAAAAAATAAATTTTGTCTAAGAAGGGTAAGAAATGATCTTAGCCTTTCATTTCTTAATCAATGTCTAAGACGATAATGTTATAAATAAAAAGATGGAAGAGTATTTTGGGTATGTAACCACTTTTGTTGACTTTTTTGAGTTTCCCCTAATTTTTTTAAACGTTTATAACTTTTTCATGCTAGATTATTTTTTTAAAAAAATTGCACCATAAAATCAAGCATTTTTTTCTCTTTAAATTGAGTATAGTATTGCTATATTTTTTTTATAAAAAAATAAATTAGGTGAAATTATGCTGCATTTTAACGTTTTTGTGCTATATTTCATAAAACAGCACAGGGTTGTGTTGTATTTCATAAAACAGCACAGGGTTGTGCTGTATTTCATAA
>BJCN01152072.1:0-17972 GCA_018326445.1 Flaveria brownii
TATTATTGTTTTATTATTTTATTTATTCAACCTGTGTAATACACGGGTTTACTAAAGCTAGTGTTTATTATGAACATGTAGACATATACACGCGCATATATGCGTCCATATATGCACAGGCATATTACCATATAATAACTTGTATACGTCTACGTTCTAATAGTATATTACGTAAAAGTATAGTTAAGGTAAGTTTAACACAACCATAAATGTAAAACATAAAATACTTATTTTAAACAAAGACCACAAAACATTGTCTTAAAATATACATCTTTTTAGTCGTATGTAATACGAAATCAAACAAATATTCTTTAATCGGAAATTAAGGAATACATAGCTGTATTTTACACGTCGGCAAAGGCTGTTTAATTATTTGCGCTAAAATCACATGAAAATGGGTTTATGGGAATCTTCATCGTCATCAATCATCATCTTCACCCACGACAAAACTCAAGTTCATAGCACCCACACAGTAATTCAACACAATTTCACTCATAATTCTTGAAAAAAAAATTGTAAATTCTTGCGTACACCACAATACCTTCTTCGTCTTTATATAAACCCACCTGATATTTCCTCAGATACAATCTCCTCCTCCCAATTTTGACCACCGTAATCCAATTTTGATCAATTCGATTCAAATCATTTGACGATTCCAGCTCCCCAGGTACGATTTGACTTCAATTGATATGTTTCTGAATTCGGTTTTTTTGTAATTCGAGTAGTTAATCGAGTTCAAAGCTTGTAAGTTGCTAAATTTGGGTTCAATTTTAGGGTTTTGAGTTCACAAATTTGGGGATTCAAGATAATTTTATCTGAAAATGACGATTTTGAATGGAAAGCCTGTGAAAGAAAAGAGATCAAGAAAGAACAAACAAGTGGTTGTTGATGAGAAATCACCATTGTTGCCCACCAAGAAAGGTGAAGAAGCAGGCTTTGATGAATTCAATGGAGCTTCTTTTACTGGTGCAGTGTTTAATCTATCAACAACCATTGTTGGTGCTGGAATTATGGCTTTGCCTGCAACTATGAAGGTTTTGGGGCTTATACCTGGGATTGCTTTGATTATCTTTATGGCTTTCTTGACGAATGCTTCGATAGATCTGTTGATTCGGTTCAGTAGGGCGGGGAAAACGGTTTCTTATGGTGGTGCTATGGATGATGCTTTTGGAAGTATTGGTAGGATATTGCTGCAAGTTTGTGTGATGGTTAATAACATTGGTGTGCTTGTTGTCTACATGATTATTATTGGTATGTCGCGGTTTCAGTTTGTTAGAAGAATTATACGCGATCTGTGGTGTCTTTACAGACTGATAATTTGAATTGTGTTGTTTAGGTGATGTTCTTTCTGGAACAACTTCAGATGGAGTTCATCATGCTGGTGTTTTACAAGGGTGGTTTGGTGTGCACTGGTGGAATGGTCGGTTCTTTGTGCTTCTGATTACTACCCTTGGCATATTTGCTCCATTGGCGAGCTTTAAGCGAATTGGTTAGTGACTTTTGGGTGACACTATATGTGAAGTTGTGTGTTTAAGTTGATGACAGTTGAAAATTGAAAATTGATTTCTCTTTTGTGCAGATTCGTTGAGCTATACATCTGCGTTATCAGTAGCACTTGCAGTCGTTTTTCTTGTGATCACTGCAGGCATTACGATCTTTAAATTGATAAACGGAAGTATTATGATGCCTAAACTGTTTCCTGAGATCGTTGATCTCACATCAGCGTTTAATCTCTTCACTGTTGTCCCTGTTCTTGTGACTGCGTATATTTGTCACTACAATGGTATGGGAACTAACCTTTGACTAACAATTAAGAATGGTTGAGAATTTGAGATTAATATGCTGAAGTTATGAACTTTATAATCTTGCAGTGCACTCCATTGATAACGAACTTGAAGACAATACTAAGATAAAAGCAGTTGTGAGAACATCACTACTCTTATGCTCATCTGTTTACGTAATGACAAGCCTTTTTGGGTTTTTGTTGTTTGGTGACGGGACACTTGATGATGTGCTTGCAAACTTTGACACGGATCTTGGAATCCCATATAGCTCGTTGCTTAATGATGCTGTTCGTGTTAGTTATGCAGCCCATTTGATGCTTGTGTTTCCTATTGTCTTCTTCCCGTTAAGACTGAACTTGGACGGGCTACTTTTCCCTTATAAGGGCCCGTTAGTGTCAGATAACATGAGGTTTGCATCCATCACGGTTGCCCTTATCGGCCTCATCTTTTTGGGTGCAAATTTCATTCCAAGCATATGGGATGCTTTTCAATTTACAGGAGCAACTGCTGCTGTTTGTATTGGTTTCATTTTTCCGTCTGCCATCACACTTGGGTAAGTTGCATTTTCATTTTCGGATATTATCTCAATTTAGCATAGGTGATCTTGATATTATTGTTTTGAAATACCAGGGATCGTTATGGGATAGCGAGTAAGAGGGACAAGATCTTGTGTGTATTCATGATCGTGCTTGCTGTTTTCTCGAATGTGGTGGCTGTGTATAGTGATGCATTGGCTTTGTTCAAGAAGAATGGACCCACCACAGCGTGATGGGTGGTGGTCAGGTCTGCTTAAGGCCCTGATGGAGCTCGAAATGCAACTCGAGTCGCTTCCTCTAGGGCTAAGTTGTATAGAGGTGTGATTTATGTCATCGATTGTTGTCATATGTATTTGTATTACGTTTAGAAAACTATTTCGTGTTATGAACATTTTCTTTTCTTAGCAATAAGTCACTCTTTAAGTCTAGACTCCTGATATAATTCTTACTCTTATCAAGCAAAACTAAGAAAAATACAATAATCACCTTTAAACAACAAATATCAAAACATCAATCACTTGACATTGAAAAGTTAAAAAATGATACAAAAGTTAAAATATAATAATAATAAGGGTACGAATTAGTTGATTCGCTTGTGACCTAATCAAAACTAGTTTGTTAAAAGTTTAAATGCATTTGGGTTTGAGCGTGATCTTTAGCCTTAGACGGAGCTCGTTTATTATACAAGTTTGAACATTATCTTTATGCATCAAGATTGATAAGACTCGTAGAAGCAAACTAGTCTGTGCTTTTCTTATATAAATATGATATAATATTATAATATAACATATGTTCAATAATTAATACTCTTATTATGTAGAAGTATGATAATTTAAAAAAAAGTAATAATAAAACTATTAACAATTTATAAAAAATATTTAAGAATACATAAAAGATAATAAAATAATTAATAAATAATAAACGAGCCAGACAAACTCTATTTATAAACGTATAACTTGAAATCTCAATTTCTAGACGTATAACTTGAAATAAGCGGAGCTCAAACTTCAGCTAAATTACAACCATGCAAGTAATGGACTACTTACCAGTTACCACACAAAGCAGAGAGACAAAAAAAAAACACCAGATTCTAATTACTATAACTTAAAAAAGGGCATGTTACATGCTTATAAATTACTATCTGGAGCTGAATTATATACAACATCCACCCAAAATAGCATCCACCAATGTACACACACACAGCTAACATAAACCAATATTTAAGGGTTACTAGAGGTGGTCACAAAAGGCACCAATCTTTTATAATCTCTTCTTCTTCCAAGGGCACAATTATCAAGCACCCGCCCAAGGATCAACCGCGTGTTCTGCAAAGCCAACTCTCTAGGTGAAACGCCTGTCTCAGATAGACTAGGTTGTGCAGTCAGCATAGACCCTGGTCCAAACCCTAAACCCATGGCCTGTTGTAGTGGTCCACTGCGGGCCTTGAAAGATGATTGAGGAAATAGCACCTTATCTTCGGCCCCACTGAGCCCATTCTCGTATGATGCCTGATCATGATTGTGGGTCCCGGTTAACGAACTGCAGCTTTGTAGCAGGGCTTCAAGTACACTAAGTGCCTCCCAACATAGAGTGCTTTCAACCAACTGGGAAACAATTGCATACATATGTGGACTTTGAGCTGCATCCATGGGAGTATGCTGAAGCAATGCTTTCATGATTAAGAGAATAACTCGTTGATACTCCACGGGTCCTCGTTCTAGAAGCTTAAGCAGATGCCCAAATGCTAGTGCCGAGTGCTTTGGTAGCCACTCATTGCATAATAACGGTGACACGCAGGCTAGTAGGTTGTCTATGGTCTTGATTTCCCCCTGTGAATAGGCCATGAAAACCGTCGCTAATTCGTCTAATGATTTTGCACGACACCAAATGGCTAAATTTGTTGAAACACCACATGCTTTCTGGTATTGGTGCAACAGGGGTGAAGCAGCCCCAACAACGGCTTCTTGGTTTAGCTGTAAACAGAGCCAAGGGAGCAAGCCAGTGATGTGCATCAAGAGTCTGGTTTCTGGGTCCCCGAATATTGAGTCACAAGAGTGTATTGTGATGCGTGAGAGAACTTCGATTGACACCCCATGACTCACTGTCGACATGAGTCCTTTGAGTACAAGTGGCTGCACCCCTTCGAAAGCTGGAACTTTCCCACTGGATGGGGAGGTAGCACCGGCAGGTTGTGATTCCATTCTCTGGAAATCGGTGTCAGAGACACTATGATCAAGCTCGTCTCTTGGCATGCTCGACAAGAGGACATTTTCAGTGGTTCGATCCCGAAACGACAACCGGTCAATGACCCGAGCAAACAGCTCGAGTACCTGGCAATAAACATGAACGAAATCTGTGTGCATCATGGCTACACAGCCCCAGAAAAGCTGGGGGTAGAGAATCACCTTCTCAGGCTCCATATTCTCCACCATTACCTGCAGTGTCAAAAGAATTTCCATAACAAACCCTAAAACTGAAGGTACAGGATTTGCTAGGCATCTATGGAGGCACCGAAGAAGTGAGACACAAGCATCATTAGTGACACGGGGTCTTAATGCACGGTAGATCTGGTGGGATCGACATGACAGGTGTCTAGATGTGCACTCCATGGCCCACTTGAGTGCCTCCGCTCCCCAAGTCTCTCTGAGGTCACCTTGAAAGAAGATAGCATCCACCATGCTCTGCACAAGTGCCGACAAGAGTGCTGCACTCGGGAGCTCGATTTTGACGAGTGTCGGGTCCTCATTTTCCCACATCATGCTCCCACGTTTCGACTGGACATACTTTATTAAACTTACAACCTGTTGCTTGTTCTCACCGTCACTGTTTTCAACATCATAAAGCTCCAAATGACGCCCAGCAAGAGAATACAACAAATTAACAAGCAAATGTTGGCAATGTTCCAACACAATGTCTTCTGAGCTGTCCATCGAGACAAATGTGACGTGAAAAAGTAATGGTAAGTGCTCCCGGAAATCTTCATCATTCTCATAAGCAATTTCAGCAAGTAAAATTAACGCGATATCAGCATGGGTTAACGAATGCTGCTGATGCCCTTGTAAAGCCGAGTGAAGTTCTTTAGCATTGACACCATGGGCCCCGCCAGCAGGATGCAAACCGTCTATTTCGGAATTCGGGGTGTCAATAAGATAGTCACCACTGTCTCGAGATACGTGTCGGCTTCTCATACTTCCAGTCGAACTTCGGACCCCCATTAAAGGTCCAGACATGTTGACTAAAGCTGGAATGAGTTGACCTGACCGCCCAGCGGTTACAGGAACCACATTCATCTCAGGAGCCATTGGAGTCAATGGACCAGAAGCACTCCGCCCACCTACACCTGCAGTTCTCCAACTTAAGCTTCCGCTTGTATTCCGTAACGGACCATCAAGAGAACCTCGAACCAGCAAGGGTGACATATGAGGCTGATTGTCTAAGACTGCTGCGACCTGGGCCACTGCTGAACTCTGAGAAAACTCCAAAACATAATTCCCATTGGCTTCACCCTTGTTAGCCGTTGGTCTGAGTGGTTCCACGCTATCTTCAAGCATACGTTGAGCCAATTGGTAAACCAAGTGGTCAATGGTCCCCTGAGGACATATCCGAGCTAGATATAAGCTAACGCGTTTAGCAACAGAAAAATACGTAGCAAACGCGCCACTTATTTCAGCAGATGCGTTTGAATCACAGTCTTCAATTCCTTTAGTGATTAGAAAATCCAGAACTGGGCGTATATTACGGGGCTTACTAGCAATAGTACTCCAAAGCTTCTCGATTTCATCAGGAAACTGATCACCGTGCCTCCATGTTACATAATAAAGGCTTTTCAATAACCGTTCACTCCACCCTGAGTCTTTGAGTTTCCAGAAATTAAGATTCTCAATCCATGGAGCCATGCATGTCAGAACCTGATGTTGAGCAATTATATCAACCGCATCAAGTTGTCTCTGCATGATTTCCTCACAAAGAAGCTGACTTAGCTCAGGATGATCTTTTGCAAGTTTGCAAGACAATTTGTACTGGAATTGTTGGTAAGAGTCTGGCAGATTGCCGACAACTGCCGCCCGATAACTCCCTGACCCCTCAATTTTATCTTCAGCCCATTCACGGACAGATAACGTTTCGAGCATTTGTAGGGCATCATCACGAATCTGTCTAGATGGGTCCACCACTTTGTAAAGGATTAGACTTAGAAGTCTTTGGATTTCACATTTAGGTATCTCTTGGCGCATGTAGACTTCAGCTAATACGCTGAAGTAACCATCTGCTATGGCAGCATCAGAATAGTAGCACTGTAAGACAAAAAAGAAATGACAGATATTAAATATTTATAAGAGTATAAGAACCACAGTAAACTTGGTTTATAAATAATAGCTTCTGAATAATGGAGAAGATGTTTAACCTGGTCAATGCAAGCAGGGAACAAGTCTAAATTAGTAAGAAGAAGATTTTTTAAAGCCATCTTAGCAAGGGAAACACGAAGGTGGCCACCTCGGTTCCTATCGCGGCCAGCTGCTCCTCGAGCGCCTTCTCCTGTATATTTATTAGTATAAGATGGGGTTCTAGGGTCAACGGGTGAATAACCAAAAGGGGCACGCGGTGCAGACTCGATGAAGAGACTATTAATCCAAGATATAACACGACCACTCATTTTTCTTGCATTGTCATCAAAACAGGGCCCATATAACAGGGAAGCCATAGCATTCATGGAAGCCCACTGAATGGCCTCAACTTGTTCAGTCACTTCTTTATCAAATGAAATTCTGTCAATAGAATCTTTTGATCGGGAGTGCTGACTAGACTTGTAACGCTCAACTTCACGACGATAATCACTTGCACTGTCTTGACTCCATGTGCTACCAGATTCGTCACACCACGAGAGAAGAAGATCAAACAATCTTTTTCTGGTTTTAGGATCAAATTTCTCTGATTTTGACTCCACAAACTCAGGGGCCAGTGATCTTAGTACACATGCAAGCGAATAACGAAGAGGTTGCATCTCTTGAAAACTTTCAAGAGGTGAATTTGAAATTAATCTTGTAGTCTCATCAATATACTTCAAATAGTGAAGGCGGAAAACAGGCTTACGACCTAGCATGCCAGGCCAAATATTCTCAGCAACAGTTCTATATATATTTGCAATACGAATACGGAGTTCTTCACGGCGAGGCTTTTGACTCTGCATCAACACAAATAGGATAATTATATAGTTGGAACCTAGTGAAAATTCCATCCCAAGTTAAGGTGTCACTTTAACCATATATATTATATGTGGGTCGATTTTGGTTGGGTTTCATCTCAAAGTTTAGCTAAAAGGGAACTTGCTATAAGGGTTGCAAGTTTCCAAAGTCCTAAATCTTTGACTCAAGAATATAGTTTAATATTGTAATACTACTGTTTTTGTAATCACAATTAAGCCTTAGTTATCTATATATTTTCATTACAATGGACAAAAAGAGTTTGTGGGTCAACCAACTCAATTCAGCATGTTCTGACGTGTACTAGAAATGGCCCATTTCAACCAAACTTTGTTGACCCGTTACCCAACCCGTCCATCATGTCACCAATAATCACAAGGAAAGCCACTCTCAAAGAAGGTGAGCATTAAGGTATATCATGCAGTAGATACTTTAAAAAAAATTGCATGCAAACAGAAACAACAATAAGCCTAAACACCAAAATTAGCAAACCCTTTGTCTTTAATTAACAAGAAATTTTTGAAATATATTGCACTAGAAGTAAAAACCTGAAAGGTCTTCTTATCAAGAGAACCACTTTTTATGAAAATATGACTTTCATTGGAAAATCTGATCATACCTTCCATTTTGGCTTTCCATCTGTTTCCAAAGAAATTTCCTCCATAAAAGATGCAAGCTCGCTGAACATTATTTCACATACTTCCAAATGTGAATGCCCAAGAGCCATAGTTGCCGCATGCTGAAATCCAATAGCAAAAAGGAGGAATAGTTAGCTTGACAGAGATGTGAAAAAGAAAATTTAATTTTGCTTATTTTGTTTATATGAAGTTTGTGCTCACAACATGTGCTTCAGAACCAGATTTTAGTGAGGGGAAAATAAGATGGAATAGATCTCGTGTTGTTGATGCACCAGCTCCTTCCCTTCCAGGTGGACAGGAACAAGCAAACATAGCATACATCAGCCATTGATCTAGTTTGCTGTCTGCTTCCTGATATTGATGAGCTCTTCCCCCCAATTCAACAGGCGTGATGTGTGCAAGTCGCTGAATAACCTCGGCCCTGAAAAATATTAAAATCCGCATTTGAATTTTGACCACTTAGGGTTCAAAAAAAGCAGAAAGTTGATTTAAGGAATTCTAGTTACTTTGCTTCCTGAACAGATTGTGGGCACAGCACTGCACTATATTTGACAAGCTCACTAAGACATCGAGCCCATCTGTTCTTATCAGGGCTTTCAAAAAGTATGGACTGTAGGGTTGCATCAGGAGGTACTACATCCGATTCTTTTCTGAGATCAAAAGGACGCCCAGAATCCCAATAGCAGCTTTGAACTATGTCATCCTGTAATATTAAATGTAAGACTAATAAATATAACAAGCATAAAAGAAAAATGAATTAAACAAGGTAGGGCATAAGTAGAAGTAGAACACACCCCATTCTCTTCTAAAACATCAATTATAAATATTGGTTCGGCTTCGTCTTTCATAAGATCTGATCTTCCATTTAAAGATAAATTTCTTATATCATTTCGTAGAGCCCGCACGCAGCGAAGTAACTCCAGTGCTGTGTGTCTGATCTGACTATCAGCAGAACTAAGAAAGATGAGACCAACAGAATCAATCTCTGAAGCACGATATTCTATTGGTTCTCCTTGATGAAATGAAGATCTCTTAAACCCTTGTTTCTTCTGCGCATTTTTCACATCCGAAACATCATTGTCAATGTTATCATCAGAGAGACAAGCTCTCCAGAAACGCAGGAGTTCCAAAAGGCGTCCCAGTGATGTTTGGATAAGAAGAGGGAATTCATCTGGCAATCGTAGGATGAAATTTGCCATACCTCTCATAACTGCAAATCGACGATGGGGAAGGTATCTAACGATCCGATTTAATACTTGTACTGCTTCTTCACGAACACCAGGATCAATGCTTATCCCATGTTGCGGAATTATCTCAGTGATTTTATCAGTTCTACCAACTTCTTCAATCAGGTCAGGTATGCACTTTAGAACCGAACGAAATAGATATCCTTGTGATTTTTCCTTGGTAACAGCATCTGGATAAGATATGTTTGTTAAAAATGAAGGTAATCAACCAAAAGGAATTGTGGTTACAATTTACAAAACAATTACCTATAGTTGTCTTTGAAGAAGTAAGAAGAGCCTGACTATAAGCTCGATTGCATGATCTCAAAATAGACTCTATTGCGGCTCTAACTTTTGGAACATAATGACCTATGTCATGAGCTGGAAAAGAAAAAAGTCAAAAGAAGATCATTTAAAAGATATGAATTTTAAATGGTGATTAATTACCATGAAGGATTTCTAAGCCAACATGTTGGCTTGTGGGAGACATTGCGATGGCAAGTAAAGCACGAAGGCCGATAACTTTTCCTTCACTAGGGCTGTCTTGTTTCAGTAATTCTAAAATCACATGGTTCATAGAAAAATCAAGGTTATGTTTGGCTATAGTAACACAGAACTCAACAACTTTATCATGTTGCACATCCTGTGTAAGCATCCCTTTTCTGAGAATTGTAAGAAGTTGAGCTGTCACACTGTCAAGGTAATCCCATACACGATTTGGTGGTTGGGAATTTCCATGAACACTCAAATAAAATCTTAAAACACGATGAAGACAGTCCAGAGCCATGAACCGGTTGTTCTTGTCCTGTCAAAAAATACTTATTTATGTCATTTTTTAAAAAGAATAGACGAACACTTTATCCTTCCCTCTCAAACACGACATGAAGAAAAGGAAATTTATGTTGTTAGTTTGTTAGGAGGTGTTTGGGTGTTTGATTTAGAAGTGATTATGTGATATTAAATAATCAAAATTAAATAATCATTTGTAATAAACAAATTTTTACAAGATGGTGTTTGGATGTGCTTCTGTTGTTTATAATTGCAGTTCAGATAGTAACTTGTTAGGAGTGTTTGGGAAATTCTTGTATTTTAAGAAAATAATAGATAAAATGACCAAAAAGGATATTTTTGTGAAAAAAGTAGAATTTTATGTAATGAGTAAAAGTCTTTTGAATTGGTTAAAAGAAAGGGTAAGTACGTAAATATATTTAATCCTTTAGATAAATTATTGTTTTGTAACTGGTAGGAAGCTGATAATCACAAACAGAATCTATTTACCCAAACCTAAAAGCTAATCATTATGACTATTAGTGATAAACAGAAACTGAGTTCCAAAAGGCAAATTCATGCACCCCCATAGCTTACAATGTTTTGAAAAAAAGAATGTTACCCTAAGATGCTTGTACAGTTGCTCCATATGAGAGCCAAAGTTATTGAGAAAAACAACAGGATCACCAAGACAGAGAAGCAAAGTCACCAAAGGATAAGCAACCTAACACCACAAACACAAACAAAAAAAGCAGCACCGTATCTATAAAAATGAATATAAGAAGAGAGTAAAACAATGTTAGAAAAAGATAAAGTGATCAACTTACAGCTATATGTTTGTTCTGTTTATCAGTCCAATGCATAAGCTGCACTCTTATCCGTGCAACAGCTTCATACCATAGAGTAAGTGCGGGGTCCACACCAGGAGGCGGCCAGTTGCCTTTACTATCATCTGCAAGTGGTGCTAAAATGTTCGACAGCATATTGCAAAGAGCGTGGTGAAGTTCACTCTTTCGTTTATGAGGCGCACGATTAAGAGGATTGGCTTTTGCCACAAAAGAAGCCGAAGCGTTTAGACCACCCTCTGTTTTCACCTGTCAAAAGCATTCGACGCATATAAGCATGTTACTATATACTTCTCTCACATGTAAATTTATTTTTAAATACACTTTATTTAGCATGTACCCCAAGTTTTAAATAGCGCATTCCATTAATAATACTGAGTGTTTCACTTCGAGCACCACTAGTATCAATCCGGCGAGTATTGAGTTCCATGAAAAAACGTTCAGTTACAGAACTAAACCTGTTGAGGGATAGATAATATAAATATGATACTCTACGGATATGAAACTCTCTAACCGTGTGGAATTATGTTCATTTAAACTAGGTACATCTTTACCTGATACGTGATAGAGCACCAAGGAGTTGTGCAACTAGATCAAGCAGGAGACCACGCAAATCAACCAGTGAAGGATATTCAACCTGACTAACAACCCTGTAATGAAAAGCTTTTCAGTTATTTATGTCACACATCTTAATATTCCACTTCTATCAGTATACGCACCAAGAACTAGCACATACTGATTGTATTGTTTTAAAATTGCCGTATGTAGCCACTAAAAAGACACCAATGTGATCATGGTATTTTGGGGTCAACAAGACGATAAATCTTGTTTACAGCACAATGCAACTAGATATTGGAAAAAGATGAAGGTTCTAGAGCCAATCTGGTGTTACCTGTCAGCATTTATCAGCCAATCGAACACAAAATTTTCAAGTCCGATCCAGAGCTTTTCTGCAGCAAAAGTAAAGAACATTCTATCTAAGAATACCATAACTTACAGAGATAAATATCAGTTAATTATAGAGATGCTGAACCTGTAAGTCCTTCTTGTGGACAACACTCTACAAAGCGAATACACGCTGAGCAGAAAATGCACTCCACTGCAAGCTGCTCCATTCAGGGGGTAAACATAAATTAAAGATTTAGAATAAATAGCAAGAAGATTAAACTGAAACCATTCATGGTAATAAAAACATTAGATGAATGTATTTTAATGTCAGAAAGGAGAATTCTTTTGTTCATGCTTTTCTCACATTTAGTCAACTCAACTAGCCTCCAACTACTACTTTGTTACGTAACAAAATGATTTAAAAAAAAACGTTATTTATAATGTGTTCTTAAACAAGGTAAATAATCATAATGGCCTTTAGGGTCAAGGCAATGCATACAAACCTTTCTTTGGAATGTGGATGCATCATTTGCACCTTTTGGGGACTCACTGCAAGGAAAGAAGATGCAACATTCAAACTCCATAAAAATGAAGTAACAAAGCATAGTATTATATTATCATAATGTATTTGAGCTACTTTAGCAAATCGGGTTGTCTTAACATGGTATAAATGTATTTAGGCTTTCTCTACCAGATTAGGTTACTCAAGCCAATGTCTTACAGAAACGGTCCATAGTCCATACAAAAATATAATCCATTTATACAATTACTCATGAAGGGAAAGAATATTAAAAAAAACATAATTCTCACTAAATCACTCATGTTAAGACCATCATTAGTAATGTGAAAGAGAAATAACTCCAAAATCAATCCAAATTCTCAATCACTGTGATTATCTAATTATAAAATTCCCCGTTCCGTTCCAGTCCAAAGTAGTTCACATCTATTTATAATCATTTATACAACTTTCTATATTTCTATTATAAAATAGTCGCATGTAATAAATGTCGCTTAAAATAGTCACTCAAAATGGTCGAAGAAAAAACACCCATGAATCAAACATGCATATGAACAATGAAAATAGAGTTTAGGACCCACGTTTCTCTCCACCGAAGAAGCGCTTCAAGAAGAGGTACAGGTGTGTGTCGTGCCACCATAGCTAAGGAATCCAATACTTGCTCATAGGCGGGGTCTGATGGCCTAAGGTATTGTCCATCCTGCAGTTTCCCACATTTTGAACAAAATATAGTTAATGCAAAAACCATACGTATAAACCAATTTGATAATAAAGAAGCATACATGAAAAGAAACAAATAGCATTTCCATATAAAGCTGTACAAGGAATAGGCAAATAGCATAACAGCATCGACAAACCTTAAATTACAACAAAATAGGCAAATAGCATAACAGCATCGACAAACCTTAAATTACAACAAAACCAGTCTGTAATTAAGTGCAAACAATCATTCACATGCTTAAGGAGCCCTTTTTTGTAATTGTAAATGTCAATTAGTGTAAGAGAGTTACGTCATGACATCCTATAAGACCCACACTTCCGGGCAACAGGGTTTAATCCATAGCACAGTGCACACATGATATTGGGAACTTGGTTATTTGCCCTATTCAAAATTGGGCAATCGACTTCAGTGCAGGATATTTCAGTTTTTGTTACCATGAAGAAAATATGGCATACCAAAAGCAACAGAAAGGCAAAACAACTAACTTACACAAGCTTAAGTATCTACTTAGAGAAGACGTCATCTTTTACAGATACATATGGTAACAAATTCTGATCACTTACCTACACATTATGAATATTCAACATGCTAATATTATTTCTAATTTCTTTAGATCTCCAAACACGTAATTAAATATAATGGAAGACGGGCTAATCAGAAACGTGTTACACATTAAAACGCCCTTCTCCTAACATATTAACTAATGCATCTAACCTATTTTGCTTGCATTTGAGTAAAAAGCTACAGATTACGGTCTATACACTATCCAAGATATAACTTCCTTGCCTTTGCATCGGCATCAATATCCTAACTGATTTCAAAGTGCGTCTACAAATGCTAACTAAAATCAAGCTTTTGCTTAGTCTGAGGCAAAGCATCATTAGCCAAAACGATTGTATGTCAAACTCGGTCCATGATTCATAGTTACCTTTAAGTGTTATTTTGTACAGAACACAAGAGCATTTAGAAGTTACTTAAAAGTGAATCATTACTTACTTAATTTACATTTTTTTACCTTAGAGACTTGCACCAAAATCTATGATATTGAACGTATAAAAAAAGGGTTCTTTATGGGATTTGCGCCATGAGGACAACAAAAATAGGGTCCTTCTACAAGGGGGCACCTAAACAGGAACAATAGGAAAACCATTTTCCTCTAATGTATTATAGTTTCTAAAAAAGGAAAGGAAAAACAAATTAAGCAACTACGGTGATGATAATCATTGTAAACGAAATTAACACACGTTCATACGAAGATATCTATGCATACTCCCCCCCAGAAAACTATGAAGTTGGTTACACCTACAAAGGGAAGAGTTTTATATCAAGACAAGGAAACGGTTATACTTTTTGAATAGCCATGACAGTGTGATCCAATAGACTGATTTTTGTACATTAAGCATATATGTTGCAATCCAACTGAATAACAACTGCGTCAAACTCATAAACACTTAAATAAACACCACTACCGACTTTAAATAAAAGATCTCTTGCATTTGGTAGATCTATGCAAACAAAAAGCCCCCAACAACACATGGGCTTGTGTGCATAATATTAACCATCTTGAGGTCTAAGGCTTCCTTGGAATCTGTAAACTAAAACAACTATGCACTAAAACTGAACCAAAATCGAATTCAAGTGATATTTTTCTATCTCATTGCCCAAGATTCATCTCAAATTTGGGCCGTCAAATAAGAACAAAGCTGATAGTTAAAATCTCCTAGGCAAGTACTCATGACAACAGAAGGAAAATAGGGCATGATCCGAATATCTCTAAAGAACTTATACTTCCTCTCCACGGGTTAAACCTTCAAGCACCCAATATAACCTCAAACTCTATAGTTTCTCAACATATCAAACAGCCTCCTAATTATTCCTACAACAATGCATCATGCCACCAATTGCTCACTACTTCACACAAACACCCTAACCGCTTACAAGTTCACATCAACTTTGGCATAAACCAATCTACATCCACAACTCTACAATCCAACATCCACTATAACATTTTGATTCAAAATCAAATTCTCATCTTCCAATACAAAAACAAACATAGATGCAGATAATAAGCAGGTCCGTAAACGAGTCATCCTTACCTGCGCTTGTGCTGTTTCAATTCGACGCCTCGCAAGTGGAAGAAACCGTTGCAGCAGCGCATCAACAATCAGCTTCGCCGCACTCCCCGCCTTCATCGTCGCATAAACCCCCAAAATCAGACACCAATTTCAGCTTCTTCCACCTCCAACTCAACACCTCTCACTTCATACCCAAACTTATGATCCTGAAACACATCCACCGTAGCTCAGAACCACGATTCAAAGCATCAGTTCAACGAACAAAGTCAAACAGCACCGGAATCAAAAAAAAAAAAAAAAAAAACCCAATTGTTCATAAATCTGAAGTACCTGAAAAGCCCTAAAAGCAAGACCTCATTGCTTTTATTCAGAAAAACCTACTTTGCTCTCAGGGGCTCTGCAACTTCTTCTTCCTCTCTGTCCATGTGATCTCCAAAGCTTAAAAACAGTTTTACATCAGAAATTAACTGCAGATTTTGTAGCCTTTTTCACCATTGATGACGACAGCAGACCTCTA
Organism: Flaveria brownii; assembly: GCA_018326445.1. NCBI lineage: Eukaryota > Viridiplantae > Streptophyta > Magnoliopsida > Asterales > Asteraceae > Flaveria > Flaveria brownii. The sequence continues at coordinate 15,714 of BJCN01152072.1, forward strand.
TTGATATGTCAAAGCGTTTACTGTCGATTTACCCAAAATACCCCCTCTATGTCTTGTGCGTTCCAACTGTTTCCTATCTGTATCTTGAGCCTTTTACAGGGGGCAAATGTCATTTTCCCTTATTCTATAAAGGGGTGTTTGGGAGTGCTTTTTTGCAACTCCTTTTCACCTCTCCAAAAGTCAAAAGGAGTTGCAAAAAAACACTCCCAAATACTCGTTTCTAGCAAGTTATATTTATTTTGGATTATGAATGATCTAAAGCCTGAATCGTTAACGTTACTTTACTACTATTTTTCTTATTTTTGTTAAATTATTTGATTAAATTACTAGACAATTAATATAGAATGAAAATAAATTTATATTGATTTATTTTAAGAAACAGTTTTAAATTAAATATAAAAAAAATAACTTTTTAATTAGTGAATAATAAATACACGTTGTTTATTCTATACATACTTTACTTTTATAATCATGTTGTACCGTTAAGAAATCACTGCATGTGTTTAAGGCATAGTCATTCAGTCTTGAGATGATGCAGTTTTATGTGAATCCGAAAACATTATTTGATGATAAATGATTTAGATATATGATACTAAAATTTTTCAAGTTGTAGGTTATGCAACCTTTGTAGATCAATACATGATCCATAATTTTTCAACAGTGTTATATATTATATCAAAATGCCTTAAGAATGAAACATTCCAAATTTAGTGCGAACAACATCTTTTATTTACATCTTATATTTGTGAGGTTTTAATGGTTATAGTTATTAGAAAAAATTTTGTTAAACAAATTTTCCCATGGATAAACGGCCAGGTCAGGTCCTAATTTTTACTATTAGCATATTACGTGTTAAATTAACGTATTTGAAAGGTTGTGATCCATAACATTATAAGCAAGAACATAAAAAGAGACATGTTTCAACATTTAATTTCATATATTCAACTAAGTAATATAAATCAAAAGTTAGTTTTTAAAGGCATAAACTAACGGTTAGAACAAGCGTTTGAACTTTATTATGTGTGTAATACGTTGAACTTTCAACAAATATATATAGAATATATTTAATTAAATACAACGTTACTCTTAATCTTTTGTAACATAAAACATATTTAAAGAATTCTAATTCATAATAACTAGGTGAGTATTGATAAGAATCAAAATCTATCAAGATTGTGACTTCCGCGTATCCTCCACTATTATACATTGATCTGATTCTATTTATTGGTGTGGCATGTGTCAAGTCACACATATACATATGTGACGTGTTCAATAGCCGTTGATAATCTTCATGTTGTTCTGCATGCTACAAATGTTATTATATCGTATTTTCAAACTTACATGCTAATAGATGTACATTATTTGTTCGCAAAAGGTTTGAAAGCCTTGAACCCTCATAACCTTTGAAGGACGTCATATCTTTGTAATATTTGGGCAATTAGGCTAGATATCTTTTGATGTGGATTCTATCATTTAAACTTACAAGTAGACTAAATGAACGTGTTTCAGTTATAAGAAAACAAGTTTTAAATAAGGTTAACAATTAAACGTTAATAATATTATACTATCATTCTAATTTAAAAGGATTAAAACAAGTCGCGATTAGTTTTAGTACATTGTGTTAAATTAAACCAAGTAAAACATGAAAAATAATTGTATGTATTACTAGTTATCAACGCGCGGGCCTTATACTTGTAACATCTCGTATTTTATGACGTTTATATATTTTTTTTTTATATATAATAATTATAATAATAATAATAATAATAATAATAATAATAATAATAATAATGATTATAAGAATTGTAACAATAAAATTAAAATAGTAATAACTAAGAATAATAGTAATAATATTAACATTTTTACTAATAAAAAAAAACAATTTATAAAATATCAAACTTAGAAAAGTTAAAACTTAGATCTTATAAGTCCAGGGGGTATTTGGGTAAATTTTAGAACTTCAAATAAGACTTTTATACATAAAATATCAAAAACATAAAACCACAGGGACCAATCTTGTAATTCTGACAAACTCCCAACCCCACCCCCCTTTATTTTTGCTTTTCTTTTCTTTTCTTTTCTTTTTATTTTATTTTACTTCTTATTTAACTTTTTTTTTAAATTCTGAAAATTTTCTAAAATTATTTTAAAAATTTCAGAATTTATTTAAATTATTGTTTAACTAATTAAGTGACTAAATAAATTTTTATAAACTACTTTTGTCTTTATAAATACATTATTGTATATTTAAAAATACAA
>BJCN01152436.1:0-14385 GCA_018326445.1 Flaveria brownii
ATATAAGTATATCTTATATATACATAGGGGTCAGTTACTATACAAAGTATAATTTTCGTGCGAAACGTACGAAGTCACAAGGACACAACACGTGTTTTCTGGCGGAGGGGTAGTTTCGTCCGCGTCAAAATTACGCATATAATGTACATAATTAGTTAATTACGCAAGATATATTTGATATTACGCAAAGTAAAATTATTCACGTTATAAAAAATAATTACGCAAGTTATATTTATAAATACGCAAGTTATATGATAATTACGCAAGTTATGTTGATAATTACGCATTGAATAATAACATAAGTTATACGCACAACACATGGACCTTTTTTTTAAAAGAATGATGTTTCTCTTAAAAAAATATAGCAATAGTATACTCATATTAAAGAGGATAAAATATTTGTTTTTATTGTGTATTTTAAAAAAAATAATGTCATATGAAAAGTTATATGTGTTTAGAAGCACGTGGGGATTTAAAAAAAGTCAACAATTATAATTTATTTCCAATTCTACCCATTCAAGCACATTACTTCCATGGTTATTGCATTTTAAATTTGAACCGTTCGTCTCTTAGATCAATGATACTTGTTACTTCGTACCCTTTACACAAAACAACACTTTATATAGTAAACTTTTTCTATATACATATGTGGGAATAAATTAACTTTTATCGTGTATTACGTGTTGTTGAGAGGAAGTGAAACCATGCAAAGACAATTCTTAAAACTTATCTGAGTAGTATCATTCAATGTTAATTAAGTATTAAATGTAGATTCAAGTGGTTCGGAAATCTAATTACTTGTATGTGCATTAATTTGTTACTGTACATTCAAGGTGAGTTTATAGCATCACTTTCATTGTACTCTTTTGAAAAAGAGAAAGATGTTCTTTTAAATGTTATTATATTAGATCAATATTATTGTATTATCGCTTGTTTATTAGTTTTGTACCAATTTAAGTCATCACTTTCGAACCGTTAATTTATGTACTTTAGCAAGGTAATTTTGAGTAGAACTATATGTCAAACAGGTGTTTAATTGACATAATTTATGTTGTTATGGTATGGTAACCACAGTCGAGGCATAGTTACATTTCTCAGCTTCGATTGTGAAATTCATACACTATGTAACTTGATATGTAGAGTAGCTATCTATTGATATACTTTGTTTACTGAATCAACTATTTCTGACTTATTACTGTTTATCAAAACATGTGAACTCACCAACCCTGTGTAGACACTTTAGCATGTTTCTTTCAGGTTTTGAAGGAGTGCACGATTAAAAGAATTTCATCATTTCATGCATTGCTGATTAAACATAAACAATTATAAAATGTTTTTCTGCATATTTACATTACTTGGGTTGTTCGTGTTTTATGTTGTTTGAAATTAATTAACTATTATCCATTTTTGCTTCCGCAAATGGTTTCTTGAAACTTATTATTAAATTATTTTTGGTTTTATCTGATAACGTTAATGCTATGTTTTGTAAATACCGTGTCATTTGGTGTAACTATCGGCTGAGATCTTGATATGTCACGTGCCTAACGGTAAAACCCCGTACTGAAAATTAAAGGTGAGGTAGATTGGTATTAGAGCCAATGGTTATAGCGAACTAAAATGCGTGGTGTTTAGATTATAGCATGTTGCCTTAGTTACACGCATATAGTCACTTTTGGATTTGTTTGCTTTGGCTCATTCCTTTGAACGGTTGATTGTAGGATGGCTTCTTGTTCTGCACCTTCTTCATCGTTGGGAAAAAGAAATGTTCCCCCTGATTCCCCGTCTTCATCCTCTAATTCAGATGAGTGCCCTATGATCCTTTCAGAAGAAGATATGTTTGATTATGATCAACCTTTTGCTTTACCACTTTTTCCTTCAACGCGTGACTGGTCACATTACCCTAGGTATATGTCCTGGATGATTCAGAACGAGCACGTTCCTCCTCCTCCTGAATGCCACATTCAGACTAGATTCGCGCTTGCTATGTTACCTGAGCCTACGTTGCCTCGTCTTTCTTGCTCTTCTGAGCAGGCCATAGTTGCTTTGACGTGCACTTTGGATGCTGAGCGAAAGCGTATCAGAGACATCATGGACGATAACGTGGCGCTTTGGAATGAACTGAGGCAAATCAGGGAGAAAACCGAGGCAATCGAGGAGCAAATTAAGAAAGTACTCAGGGGTCAAAACGCCCTGGCAGAAGACGTGGTTGCCCTGACTAATCGCGTGGCTGGTAATGAGGAGAATATAACAACAAACGAACATCGAATTGAAGAAACTGAAGGTCGCATCAACGCGATGAATGCAGCAAACAGGTAGCGGATTCAAACAAAAGTTTTCTATATTAGTGCATTAATAGGGGATTCAAACACTAGTTAACTACTACACTTGAATTAAAAAAGACTTTTTACAAAATGATTTTTATCTACGTGATATTTAAATAGTATTCGAACTAGCCGACCACTACATAAAAAAGATTTTAAACTCTTAACAAGTTATTTACCTATTTGTTCTAAAAATAACATTTTATATTAGTTGGTGTTCATAAAAAAACAAAAGAAAAAAAGAAAACGTCAACTTATATATATATATATTCTTTTGACTAGTAATAGTAACTAGTAGTTGGGGCAACTGGAATATTAGTTGAAATCATGGCATCATATGTTATCAGTAATATGCAAGTAAACACTATTGGCAGTGTTAGATGGTGGGATTTGTCGAACCATGACATTCAATGATCACTAAATTGATTGGTAGAATGGCAAAGCTTGTGCAATTTTGATTTCTTAATCGTATGAATCTTACCTGTTTTGACCCGTTACCCTTCTTTTACATTTTGGCCGCCCTAAGGCCGTACCTAGCCTGTTGATAAGAGATAGAAAATAACCAAGTATTTACAATTTAATGACCTTACAAATAGGCATAAAGTACCAGTAGTTTAGTTATTAAGAACACAAATACTCAACCTTAGAGTGCATCTTTGAAACCTATGATGAGTGATTGTATTCTTGCAGCAATAAAAAAGGCACCTTTAGTTAAAGTTATTTGTATTCAAAGATGCACTATAAAGCATGCAAAACTAACGAAATCTTGAAGAGGAGCACATAAACCCTTTAGTAGCCATTACTCTTATTTGGTTACTGTATCTTCTTGTTTCATTCTTCTTTCATAACAATGAGTAAATCTTGGTACTAATGAGCAAATTTTTATTTATTAATGCTGAAAAATATAACTTGTATGCATGCATGTATATATCATCTATTCTAACTACTGACGTTAAGCTATAAAATTATAGGCCGCAATGACTTGATGTATCGGAAAAAAACTGCTCCTAAAGAGACCGAGAAGGAAAAGCCTGCTGGTTTGAATCCTGAAAAAATCAACTTGGTAATGCTATGTAAATTGAGTACCTTAACCTTTAAATTGCATCTTTGCTTGAATTTTTTTTTATCATAATATCATAGAAGTATGACATTATTTGGCAGTTTTAGTAACTATCTTTTCTCTATTAATTATGCTCTTGATTTTGATTGATTTAATAAACTTAAAGGCCAAATCATGACATCATAAAAACGTAAAAGAAACCCAAGAGTGGATCGAAAGGAAAGAACCACTTACGTTGTTTGCTCACCACACCAATCGAATGAACGAAATATAAAACGATTACTATGTAAGTTCGGGCCGGAGACGTGAAACAAAGGCATTATAATTGACCTCTTTTCATGATAGTATAACACAACCACACAATCAAAAGTGTAGATCTTGCAAGAAGGTCAATAAAACCAAGTAAAGTAACTACACATCAAATGGATGTTCTTTTGCACTTGGTAGTGTAAAATGAATAGCATCGAAAAACAATCAATCTGATAAAATTGAACCATAGAGATAGAACCAAAGTTTGACAGCCTTTCCTTGCGACCGTGAAGTTCAACCTACAAATCTACAATTTTTTTTATGTGAGTGCGTGTCCTATATTGGGATGGTTGTTAGTGGTTGTCTGTGAAAAATTAAGAAAATTTATAGGAATTGTACCGTGATTCCTTATATTTGGGGAAACACGATACAACTTTCATAATTTTTTTAATATTTTTAAAAGTGATTGTGAGTAAAAGTGAGAGAAAATATAATAACAAAAATATAAAAATAGTATTACTTAATTAAAAGAAAGATTAAAAAAGTTGTGTTTACAGTAAATACGGGATGGAGATGGGGAAGATAGTGTTAAAGCCAATAATTGACTCAGAAAACCCCAATTACACATTAGAAATATTCAATTATTATATGTGTGCTTGTGTGTGTATAGGGATCATTTTGTTTTAATTAGGCTGTTCAAAGATGATCAAAAGTCTAATGATTGATTTTTTCCTTTTTTTAGTATTTAAGTCGTGGTTAATTCATTAGATTAATGATTATTATTATTTTTCATTTAGAGGACATATCTGATCTATTTGATATGTTTCCATAATAATATAATACCCCATGACTATGACACATTACCAAAAATTAAGAAAAATACTTGTATGTTGTCATTTTACAAAAAATTAAGAAAAATACTTGTATGTTGTCATTTCATCGTTTTCTTCCCGTGATCACATTATCAACTTATCGATCTATGTTTGTTACTATTATTTTTCTAGTTTAGTTATTATTAATCTAATACATGTATGTATAATTATAACGTAAACCAAGGATGTGTTTAACTCAAAAAACACTCGAATGCTAATGGTTAAGTGATGCGTTTCGTAGAAAAAGATTGGAGGTTCGAACTTTATATAATGTTGATTTTAAAGCTGATGTATTTATCTTAGAAAATATTAGTGGAATTGTTAAAAAAATTAAATTAAAAGATAACAATTCGTTGGGAACATTAAAAACTAAATTGTGATTAAATAGTAATTTTGAGAAATATTTATATTGAAAAATAACATTTATTCTTGTTATACTGTATAACTACAATTTCAAAACATCACCTCCAACATTATTTATCAAAAATTTCCTGCCATTCGTCTCCCCCTTTTAATTGAAGTAGATTTCATGTTTATGTTGCTTGTTGATACTGATATTATCTACGTTGTTGAAGTTAAGTCCTGTTTGATAGGTTTTTAATGATTTTATTACAAGACTAACTCTTATCTTAATTGATCAGATGTAAAATGTTTTTGATTCGTTTAAAAGAGTAAAAAAGACATCTCTTAATGGATTATAAAACCTCTTCATAAATAAGTTTTAAAAACATATTGATTGATTCAAAGAGTGTCTCTTATTCGGTCAAGCTTCTATATGGTTCAGCACAAGATTGTCAAACAAAATTTTCTAGTAACAAGATTTTGGACTCAAACTCAGACTACTATTATTCGAGAGCCTACCTACTCAGATATTAAATAATATGTTTAGCTAGACGGTTGTCTTGTGCTTGACATCGATAGAGCTTCTTTATGGAATTTTAGAGTTCTTGGAGAGCATAAAAAATAACACATACAAACCTCATTTTCTTACACAAACGAATAAGTTCCGATGTATTCAAGTTCAAAAGGAATTTTGGATGGTTATAAGTTCGAATGTATTTAAGTTCAAAAGGGATTTTAGATGCTTATTTATGTATAGTAGTGTGTGTGTTTATTATGTTGTATAAGATTTAAACTATATGTCACAAGTCAAGCTTTACATCTAACAAGGCCACCACCTTTAAGATAGTTTATATTTGAGAAGGTGATTGGTTGCTCAACTAATTAATTGGAATCAATTCCATTGTTTATTAGTGAGTATATGCTTCGAAAAATTAAATAAAATTATTATCTGAATTTCATTTCTTAAGTTGGTTTGTAATTTTTGTTGAAAATTATAATCGTTGAATTACATTTTAGTATGCTCGATGGCGAAATGAATTTGAATTTGAACTAATATATATACGTAAATGTATTTTTAGCATGGGGTTGGGGTGGGGTGGGGTGAGGGTGTGACGATGATGAGAATAAGACAAGTAGGAGGTAATTATTGTGATAGAAATTATTTTGTAACTATTTTATCACACCCGAATACATATCAATCAGGATTCAATTGTGTAAAAGCAACTCTTTTTTTATAAATCATTTTTAAGATCATGCTACATTCTCATATGATGTATGTGATAACCGAACTGCCCATGAAAGATGTTTCATCATTCTCGACATCTTAAAATTAATTAAGATGTTTATGTATGAGTAAACACGAAAAATAACTTTCATTTTTTACATTTCACACTTTTGTGTGGTATCCCACCGAGTTAGCTTCTAGAATCAAAGTCACGTTTCATTAACCACATCTACAAGGCTCATATTTTCTTATGTTTTCTTGTGCATATTCTTTCGGTTAATCATTTTCCATTTTACACCTCGATGATCAAGTTGGTCATAATATAACGTTCTCCGGAACTTTTAGAAAATCTTTTTTCATAAAACAATTACATACCTAAATAGTAAATATACAACTTTACATTTGTTTCCCTTGAAGACGGATCGTATTTTATAATCTTGTAATCTAGTGACATTGGTAATGATTTCTTATTTTTATGATATGAATTTAAATTTTATAAGTGTAATGCTACTTTGAATTAACCGAAAAGACGTTGTTAAGAAAATGTAATATAACAAGGTGTTTATATATTTTCTTTTAATGTATACACAATTGTTTCAAATTTATTTGTGTTTTTGTGTGTAAATTAAATTAATTTTTTTGTAGAAAACTTAAAAAATATCAAAGTTAAACATAACACTATCAAGAAACCCTAGTTCAAGAACTGAGCCTATTATTCGTCGGTCGTCGAACCCTCATACCCTTTCGCCTCTTTTCGTCGGAATCACAGGTAAAATATTCTATTATGTTTTAATATTAGTTTCTGTTAGTGTATGTGTCTATATGCGTATGTACATGGATGCTTGATTATGTGTTAAAAAGGTCTTGATTGCACAGAAATGTATTTATTTGATGAGATGTAGTTCTGATGCTTAAAAATTGCATTTTTTTAAAATCTGGATAGTTGGATTATCGATTGATAGTTGATGATGATATAGGGAAAGATTATCACATAGTGTGAATATGCTTTTCAAAGCTTCATGTGTTGTTATTAAGTTTGGTGTTTTATTGTTTGATTTAGGGCTCTTAACCTTAAGATTATGTTAAGAGTATATAGGGGTATGATCAATCGTTTATAGGTGTATTAAAATAGTTCTGCCTGAAAAATACTACTGTCTGTTTGTATGTATGGGCATTATATTATGATACTATGATTATAACCACCCCAGTTTACATTAATAAACCCTGTTAACTGTGATCGGTTTCACAGGCAATTGCCTTGTTTCGGTTTGTTTAGGTGCTGTATGATATGTTTGTTTTTGGATAGTTAAAGGGTAATCACAGTTTTCCAACTACTAGAACCGAATCGATAAGGGAGCATCCTTAGGGTTAAACAATAAATAGGATAAGTATTATGATTATAGAAAATGTAGTTTGGGAAGATGTAGATTATATATTCTTCCGGGAGAAAAGCTTTTACTGTCAAGTGTCAATAGTTTTAGGGGTAAAAGTATTATTGTCCTCTGACTGAAGTTTCAGTTTTCTATCTTTGTGCATAGAAGGCAGGGTTTTCTCTCTGATTATTTGTTTTAATTTTGCAAAAATCGTGTGTATGAGATGATATTTACTACATTAGCTGTAATTATTCATATTTGATTGGTAATCTTCTCTTTGTTGAATTGCTTATCTAAGAGGCAAGAGCCTCTACCAAGTGTGCTAGTCCCACATTGGCGTAAGAGGGAATTATATTCATGTATGTTTCATATCGAATATTATTTGGGAATCAAGTTTTGTTTTGATAGCCTAACTGTTGTCTTCTTGAATGTTAATTCAGACTAGCACATTATGGGATGGAAAGCAGCACAAAAGCTCATACATCACTGGAAGATTTTGAGAGGAGATAATGTAAAAGATGGCATATTGCGCTTTCATAGTAGAACTTTCACATTTAAGTTTTAGCAGCTCTTTTTGTTGATGCTTAAATTAATCTTTTGATTACAGGTGATGATAATTAGGGGCAAAGATAAGGGTGAAACTGGCACTATTAAACGTGTCATTCGCTCTCAGAATCGTGTTATTGTTGAGGGAAAAAACTTGGTGATTAATCTCTCTATTCCACTCTTATCTTTTTTCTTTTAACTCTTTCACATTTAATGTGATATGAATTTGATCTACTTCATATTCAATCATTTTGGATTAAACATATCTGCAGGTAAAGAAGCATATAAAACAAGGGCAGGGCCATGAAGGTGGGATATTTACAGTAGAGGCCCCTCTTCATGTCTCAAACGTTCAGGTTGTTGATCCAGTTACAGGGTATGATTGCTTTAATGAGTACAAGGTTTCATTTTTGTTGCATATTGACCCTTGCATCAGTAGGTAATTTCATGTGTTCTTTTACAGGCAACCTTGTAAGGTTGGAATAAGGTATCAAGAAGATGGCACTAAAGTACGAGTTTCAAGAGGCATAGGAGCATCAGGGTCAATCATTCCTCGCCCTGAGATTTTGAAGATAAGGACTACTCCACGCCCCACAATTGGTAATTTTTTATACATATATGTGTTGGTAATTTTTTATACATAGAACTATAGAAGTGGCCATTTCGACCAATTTACTTATGAAGGGGTTGATTTGTCTCTAGATTTTATCTCTAACAAGTCAAGAGGTAAAATATAAAAATAGAATTTGAAAATGTATAAAGCCTCCTTAAATCATTTTCTTATTATTATGTTTTATATCATCTTTGACTTCTTTATACGATTTATTTGGTCCAAGTAGTGGTTTGGGTAAAAATCTGACCCAACGTGCACCAAGAATCAAAGATCTACCCATGTTTACGAGTTAACTTAGCTCGCCACCTGTTTTGCTACCTCTATCTAGTAACATTTCATAATTCTAATGATATGTTTATTTTTCTTTTGCGACAGCTGGTCCCAAGGATACTCCTTTGGAGCTAGTGCAGGAGAAGACATACGACGCTAAAACCGGCAAGGGCATGCCAGATCTTTAAGTTGCAAAAAACTTTCTGCATTCTGTTTTTGACATTCTTAGTGAAGTTAGATCGGTTGATGGAGAGCACTGGGTCATTGCAGAAATGTTAGTTATATTCTGCATTCTATGCTGATGTCCCGTGAAACGTTGTGGGTTTCTTTACAAAGTTAACGTTGATTTTAACGAAATGGTTTTCTGCGTCGTGTAATAAAAGCTATTTACATTGTATCATTTGGATTTTTTTTTTTAAATTTTAATACTTTTTTTGGTTGAATTGTGTTTTTGTCCTAGATTAGTCATTTTGTGAATTATTCTAATCAAATTGTGTACAAAGGGTGTTTGTCTAGCGATATCAATACGTGTTAAAAAGTTTAGCCAAAGTCAATGTCTTAGAAGCTCAAATAATATATAGAGGTCATGTTCAGCTTTAAAAGTAAATTTAAGGGATGTGTTTGGATTTAAAAGTAAGATTAAAGTGTGTGTGGTATGATGTTTAAAAAAAATCAAAATGTCTCAGTACATTGGCATGTTTAAGAAGGATGCTAATGTCATGAAACCTAGGTGAGAGCTTCATGTATAATGTTTATCATATTATATTGTAAAAACTTGAATTTTAAATTATGAAAAAAACAACTTTACACTATAGTAACCAAGCTTTCGAAATACTCAATTATAATCGCTCAAAGTACTTTTGTTAATTGAAAGCCGTTTATTTTTTATTAAGTGTTACAATATTGTATACTTTTTTTTCGCATGTTAAATTTTTTAAAACAAAGTTTTAAATAGAAAACCTAACAGACTTGAGTACTTATCACTTGTTACCACCTCTTGAAGGTTTAAACAATATAAACTTACAAGTTGCTAAGTAAATGATAGATTGATAATTAACCTCTATAACAAAATAGCAAAATGTTTGATACTCTTTGAATCTCACATTGGCTCGTTCAAATAAATCTTTCATGTTCAGTTTGTAATAACTAAGGTTTTAGACAACCTGTAAATCAAGCATAGTTATAGATGAAATTTGTAATTTACTCTCTAAAAGCAAAGCTGTTATCTATATTATCATAGTTAATAACTTATTTAGGTTTATCACCTCAGTTGATAAAGTAATGATATTATCATTAACATAAAATAAATAAGAGTTGCCTTTTTAGAGTAAACTACAACAATTTTAGGTTACATCATACACATCATGAATAGTTGATCTATCTTCTGCACTTGATAGACACTGATAACAGATCATAAACCTTAACATAATGAAATAATTAACTAAATATGCAACATTTTATGGTTTGAAATTCCATCAGCTGAAAGGACATTATCCTGGTAAATTTATCAGCATAGATACAATTTCAAAGAAGTTAGCACATACAAATGAAGATTACAGTTTTCGAACTGAAATACTTTACTTAAAATTGGTGAGATGTAGGGCATATTGGCATGGTGACTTCATCCAATCATGGTACGTTTTCTTCCTCGTAGTCGCACTGTGATAAATTAAAGTGCAAGTGTACAGTCATGTAAACAATCGAATCTAGTACTATACAGAACCAAAATAAACACAAGGTTCAATTTGAAACATAAACTAGTAAACATGTGCAATGATTTTAGAGATTAGCAAGGTGGGACAGCAAATGGGTCAAATGGGTCATCATTTGTATGTGAGAGGTCAGGTTGGCCTGCAAACACTACAGTCTTTATTTTTATTTATAAATAATTGATGTGTGCTTACAAAAACTATATCATTAAAAAAGTTTCTGATTATGACTATTCAGGACTTTCGACCCTTTCAACCCCTTCAACACAAGACCTTTAAGCTAGATTTTTAGTTGACCCGTTTTGAGATTAAACATAACCCAAATCAACTTGTTCATAAGCAACTGAGTTGAATTTGCCACCTCTAAAATATTTTAAATATCTAAAATATCCTTATTTAGGACAAAATAGTAATCAAGTGAATCAATCAATATTTTATGTAAATGACTAGTAATCAAAGTGATCGTTTGGATTAAAACTTTACTAAAAACTTATTTAAATTTGAAAAATCCCAAAAAGGAATTGCTGCATTTTTTAAGGGGCCGTGCTATAGGATTAATGGAAAATGTAAAATGATGTTGAACAGATATATAAGCCTAAAAGGTATAAGATTATACCTTGACCAAGTTTGTTAAATGTGGCTGACCATTGCTTTGAAGACTTTCTATATGCTGCAAGTATTTTATCAATCTGTTCAAGATTATCAAATCAAGGTTATGTCAACTTATGCCAATTAGTGATTCTTTGCAAATGGATTATGTAAATAACTGAACCATAAATTTGAAGTTACGGTATGATTTATTGACTGAAGGGGTGTTTGGATGTATGTTTTGAAAGTAAAAATGGCAACTTGCAACATTCGATTATCGGTTGATTAAAGCAAAAGAAAGACAGAACCTTTATCTGAACAATTAGTGATCTTACAAAAGCACCTTACATGTTTTTTCATATCCAATTCTCTTAACACTAAAGAATCATCAAATCACAATCATACAAGTAGTTTCTCAATTTGCTTACCACATTTCCACAAGAAGAATGCATTGACAGCAAGGCTCGCTCCAATACATATAGATCGACAGCTTTGTCTTCTGGAAGGGTTGATACAAAGCTCAGACCAAAATCAATTAGTACCTGAAAAGATATAGCAAAAGTGACTTGTAATATGAAAAAGGAGTCATTTTTTAGTAATCAATAGTATGTCTAATGAGATGGTGAATCAAGTATGTAGTTCAAAAGTCAGCATCTCCTTAAGAAGAATATCTATACAAGTATACCAACAAAGAGAGTTTGACCCCAAATTCAAACTAACGATTGAAAAATGAAAATAATCTGTTTTTATTTGGTAAAGCAAAACTGTTTTACCAACAATAAGTGTAATCTTATAAAAGGTAAAAGAAGATTAATTAAATGCTTAAGTACCAGCTGGTTGCTGCCACTGCGCCATAACATATTTGATGTGGTCAAGTCCCCATGAATGACTCCACCATCATGTAATTTTGCAATTGTATCCCCAATTTGTAAGGCAATGTCATCCATCTTTTCTTCAACAACCCCTTGCAATCCAAATTCAAGAAATATATCCTTGATTGATGGACCTTCCACATACTCAAAAGTAAGCGTATGCAATACAGGATCGACTGCATAAAGCACAGGAGTAGAAACTCCAAGCCGTCTAGCCTTTGTCATACACCTAGCTTCCTAAAACCATGAAAAGAACAAGAATCATAAATGAAAATGTGATGCTTTTTAAAATAAATATCAAAAGGGCTGACAATGTTTGTCAGTCTGAGTAACAAACCGCATTTAAGCGCTTCAGTGTTAGCTTTGCATCTAAAGTTGGATGCCTGTACTTCTTTGAAAACCGTTCCTTAACAATAGACTTCCTTCCAGCAAATGTTGACTCAAATACTCTCTGTGAAGCATCAATTTAAAACACAAGGTAAGACGCTGAATATCAGCATATATAGCATACAAGTTTCTCAACCTGATCATACCAAAGCCCATTTGGTAATTTTAATTTCAGTTGAAATGACAATTTTGAGCTTCAATTCCAATATCAATCCAGGCTTCCAAACACAATAAAGTATCAAGTATGAAAACAGAATATAACTCACAGCTTCAGCGCCTTGCTTAATCAGAACCAAAGAGCCATTTTCTCCATTTGCTTCAGTATCCATATGTGTGTAATTTGCTAGGACTTTCGCTCCTTGGAATTTATGTCTTCCTAAATTTAAAAAGATGAGCATATATAAGAAAGCTTTACAGACCCTTGACTCCTTGAGTAGGGCTTGTTTGTGTTTGTTCCTTATAACTTTAACAGAACAAAAGAACAGACACAAACACTTAAGCAAACATATTTCTTGTTTATGTTCGTTCCTTGTGATAATGAACATGTTCGCTAATATTCTTAGCAAACATAAACAATCACAAATTAACATCAAACGGACATCAATTAAAAGTAAACAGCAATAATATTCATATTAAATTCTAAATATCATCAATAACATTCTAAAAGTAAGAAACAATATGGGTTGGACTCTGCCAATGGTTTCAACATGTGCTGGATTCAACTTCTTTTAATGAATATGTAAACAATCATAAACAAACCTTAATAAACAAACATCAACAAATGTAACTGAACGAAGATAAGAATGTTCTCAACAAACAAGACGTGCTCATGTTCGCTCTTTCACCAAATTAAGAAACAACAATCTTTGCTCATGTTCGTCCATTTATTAAACAAACACACAACACCCCATCAGAGTGTTCACAAACAATTCAACGAAAGTTCGTTCTTTTATTAACACAGCCTTATCATGACAATACTACTGTAGTCTCACTGCAAACTGATCCACACTACAAATTTCATCAAACTTACAGCCTCACATGCTCTTTTTACATCTGGAAATTGGGGTGAAAGTAGTCGTAATTGTTGTCATCTATATTTGCATCATGGAAATTTCATCGAACATGTAGCGTGCATTACGGTTTTGAAGTATGTAACTCTATTCAAAAACGAAAACCTACATCTGTAATCTAATGAATAGTCGATGTAACTGGTTGACTCGATGGAACCCTAGAAAAGTAGCAGTAAAGCAGCTTACCTTGTGATGGTGATGAAAGAAACGGGCACGACGGCGAGGGTTTCGTGCTTTGAGTGATTATCGTTATGAAGATAAAATAAGGAAATTACAATCTATCATTGTAGAACGGTTAAATCACGCACATTGACTCTTTTGTAGTGCGGTAAACGAGCGGAGTTAGGGTAGGCTCGGGTTTGACTCGTTTACAAATAGTCGAGTCATTCAGTTTGTTTATTTTAACAAGCTTAAAATTCGAGCTCGGGCTCGGCTTGTATATAAACGGGCTGAGTTGAGTCAGCTCACTAGTCAACTTACATATTTTTTTAAAAATATACTTTTTGTATTTTTGTATATATGCGTATATTTATGAAAAGTAATAATATTTCTTACATGTCTTCGTCTTAATTCGTTGAAAATAATAATACAAGATTGTTATTTTAAAAAATAATCAGTTTTATACTTTGTAATTAGTTTTTAGTTATAAAAGAGTAAATTACTATTTTAGTCTTTATGATTTGGTCATTTTAATCATTTGAGTACAAAAATGAATTTTCTGACAAATCAAGTCCTGTGGTTTGTATTTTACAGCTATTTCAGTCCAATACACTAACAGAATTAGATTTTTCAGTTAGTTTTAATAAAATGACCAAAACTCTATTGGACTGAAATGAGTATTTTTAATAACCTCAGGGACCAAAAACATAATTTACTCTATCACGCAAA
>BJCN01152592.1:0-17486 GCA_018326445.1 Flaveria brownii
AAAACAAACTACTGAAAAGAAAAGAAACTACTGATGAAGAAAAGAACATCACAACAACTGAAGAAGCCCTCTTCAGCTGTTATAACAAACTCTGAAGCTTCAGCACTTATCTTCAACTGTCTTCAGTAGATACAACAGCTGATACCTTCAGCTGTTGTCATCAGCTGTTAGCATCAGCTGTTAGCATCAGCTGATGTCTTCAGTACTTGATCCTCAGACTTTGTCTTTCAGCTGTTGATCTTCAGTCTTTGTATTCAGTACTTGTTGAAGTCTTCATACTTTGATCTTCAGTTGTTGTCTCAGTTTTTGTCTTTAGTACTTCAGAACTACTTCAGCAGTTGTTTCTTTAGACTTTGTAGAACGGCTGATCAGGTCTTCAATAGCTGTTGTGATGATGTGGGACTTAGAGGTTTCTCCAATCAGGCTCATTGGTTCTTTTGGTCCAACACATATACACTGAACCTTGGATGATGCGATCTATTAAGCGAGGTCCATACATCCCGGTGTATAAGAATGACAAAGGTGATTTGGTTTCTAAACCTGATCATTTATGGGATGAGGGGGACATGAAAAAGAAGGAGCTTGATGACAAAGCTTATGCTGCTATCACCATGGCGTTGACCACTCAAATAAAATAAAAGTTTAAAGACATCAGTAATGCTAAGGATTTATGGGATGCCATGGAAAAACAAATCATTGGCAACAAAGATATATGAGAGAGCAGAAAAGACATACTGAACCAAGAGTTTAACATGTTTAATCATATACTTAGTGAAACCTTGGAGGCTCAGATGTTGAGATTTGTAAAGCTAATCACAAATATGAAAAGTGTAGGAATTATCTTGGAGAACATAGCAGTTAAAAAAATTGTTAAATTCTTTACCAAATGACTGGAACAACAACTGCACTACTATCAAGAGAACCAAGGACTTGTTCACCTTGACACTAAGTGATCTTATCTCAACCATCAAATCCTATGATATGGATGATAAGCAAAGGGTTGCAAATTATATAAACACTATGGGAGCTAAAGCATCGGCACTATATGCAAAAATGGCTAGTAATCCTAATTACTATGTCAGCTACTCTTATCTATGTCAGCAACAATAACAGTCAGCACCTTCTGCTCATCCAACTAACAAAGATCAAATTTTGCCCCAGTCATTGCCTTAATTATAAGTTACTCATCAAAATCCCTATGTCCAACCTCAAGTCCAATCTCAAACTCAATCCAACCCTCAGATTCAAGCTGCTCAACTAATACAACAAGTTTTTGTTGTAAATTCTCAACCGACCAAGAAAACCATTCAGATAGCTGAAGAGCACCTGGATATATTCACTACTTTCATGAACAACTATGAAGCATTCTCTGCTGGAAGACTTAGTGCACCAAACATTTTGGTTGATGACTTATAGCAAGTTAATCCCGATGATGTAGAAGAGAATGATATTAAGTATCAGATGGCTACAGTGGTGTACAGAGCCAAAAACTTTGCAAGGAGAACTGGTAGAAAGGTGTTTGGTATGAACAACTCCAGCAAGATAGGATTTGACAAGTCTAATTTACGATGCTACAACTGTGACAAACCTGGTCATTTTGCCAGAGAATGTACTGAACCCGGAATAAACCAAACTGATCATGGAAAGAAGATGGTGACAGTGGAGGTAGAAACAAAACTAATCAAGCCAGTTCATCCAAGATCAAAGCCTTGGTATCTCAGAACAATAAGGAATATGACTGGTCGAACTCAATGGAAATCATTGATATTAAGCTGTCTACGACACTGTTGGCTGAAATGGAACCTGTTGAAGAGCATGTTGAAGAGCATGTTGAAGTCAACTTATTTGCAGAGTTTATGTTAGCTGATCTGTTGAATGGTGCGTTTGTTGAGGATGAGAGGATTAAAGCTGAGATAGTTGAGAAAGAAGAGAAAGAACAGGTGGTAGAGGTGAAACCTGAAGCAGTGCTAGAAAATTATGAAATAGCTGTTGAGATTACTCTAGCTCAATCTGAAAACAAGAAAGAAAAGACTGTTGAGTTCACTGCAGTCAACATTGAAGAAATCAAGGAAAATTTGTTACGTTGACTCCAGCTAAAGAAGAAGAGAAAGACACAGCTATTAAGGAAACTCCAGCACCTACTCATGTTAACCAAGTCAATGCTGTTGAGATTACTATAGTAATAAAAGCAAAAATGACTATGGAAAAGGCCTTCATGGTGAATGTTGTCCATGAAGAGACAAAGAAAAAAGCGGAAATTTATGAGGTATATACTAATCTTTATTCTAGTGATTGCATTGAAAAGTTACAAAGATACAGAGTTCACAATGAGCGTTTGATCTTAGAAGTAAAGAAACTTCAATTTTAAGCTCGTAAATATAAAACTGATGAGAAAATTTTTAAAGAAAATATAGCATGTTTAAACAAATCAATTTATCAATCAAAATTAGATCTTTATGACAAAGATTGTAACATAAATGATTTGACAACTCGTAACAGTGAACTATCTTTAGAAATTAATAAACTAAGCAATGAACTCTTATCTACAAAACTGATAGTTGAGAAATTTGAATTATCTTCTAACATGGTTGAAGGTATTATCAAATCTCAAATGACACAAAAGATTAATGGTGGTAAAGGAGGAGTTGGTTACTCTAACATTGCACCACCAATTAATCATGATTATACTTTTTTGCCTTCATCAATTAACACTTGTGATGAAGAGACCTATGGATCATATTTTCAACCAAAGTCTGACTTAACACCTTCAGTCAATGTTCATTTGACTGTTGACCTTATCATAAAAATTAAAATTAAAGTTCATCATGATAATTCTTTTGAAAAAAGTGTGAAGATGAACGGGTTGGTTGAAGAATGGGAAAGTGATAATGAAATAGATTTAAAAAAAATAAAACTTGTAATGCACTATCTACTTGTAATTCATCATCAATGATCAATAAGTTTTGAAGTTTCTTTTGTTACAAATGATTTTTCAAAAATGTCAAACAAAGAAAAGAAACTGGAATCAAATATTGAGTATAAGACCAAAGAAAGAAAACGAGTCACAATATCATTATCTGATTTGAAAACCGATTTCAAGAACAGACTATTTCAAAAAGCAACATTGATAAAGAAAATGATATTTTTAAAGAAACAAATGAATGTTTCTTTAAAAATAAATCTCCTATTATTACTAACCATGTGAAACAAGATGTGTGTAGATCAGGTACAAAAGAAACTGGTTCTACTCCAGTACCTTCAATTCACAAAGAAAAAGGAACCATTAAAGCCTCATTAGCATCAAAAGTGACTCAATCTCTTAGGACAAATTCTAATGAAAAGGGAAAATGAGAGACTGTTAAAGAATCTATAGCCGAAAGACATACTAAAGCCAGATTCTATTATAACTGTGGAAGTTATCATCAACAGTTTAAGAAAACAACATAAGAGTAAAACGTGTATCAAACTAAATGTTTTTATGTGTGTGGAAAGCCAAATCACATGGCTAGAAATTGTCATCATAAGCAATTGACAAGTAAACAAAGGTTTCACAATTCTATTACAAATAATAGAAAACAATTCTTTCTTAATGTAAAATTAAAAAGAAATTTAAATCATTCAAACTCTTTTACTACTAAAAGAAATGATCAAACAAACACAACTTTGCAAAAAGAAAATACAAACAAGAAACCTTTACTTGTCAATGATGACAATTTATCTTCCATGCAAAGTACTTTCAAGAAATTGGGTATTAGACTGATTAAACCAATTCAAAAATGGGAAGTTAAAGAAAAAGAATCTAAACCTGATATTGTTGAAGATTATATCTTCAATGATAAAAGAGATATGATATTGAAATCTATATCATATTTAGATGAATATGGTGTACTCAAGTCAACCGTGGCTTAGGTTTCTATAAATGAATAAATGTTTCATTTGTGTAGGAACATCCAAGACCCAACATCAACAGTGTTTGGCATATTAACAATGGATGTTCAAGGCACATGACTGGTAATATATCCATGTTAAACAACATCAAACCTTATAATGGAGATATGTTATATTTGCTGGAGACAAAGATGGTAAGATTACAAAGAAAGATACAGTGTCAAATGGTGTGTTAAGATTTGAAGATGTCAATTTTATAGAGGAACTAAAACATAATTTGTTAAGTGTCTCTCAAATTTATGACAAACAATATTCAACATATTTTACTAATAAAGAATGACTCATTCTAAAACCTGAATTTGTAATTGCTGATGTGTGAATCTTATTGAGAACTCCGAGAGATAAAAACGCATATTTACTTGATATGAATGGATCTCATTCATTTGTAACTGCATCGTGTTTGTTGTCTAAAGCCTCGAAAAGTGATTCATTGTTATGACATTGTCATCTTGGTCATGTAAATATTTATGAACAAGTTGGTTAGAGAAAATCAAGTTGTTGGTCTGCCTTTGAAAGAATTTCAAGTAACTGAACATTGTATGTCATGTTCCAAAGGCAAACAACATAAACTTCCTCATAAACGAGTTGCTCATACAAAAATTGACTCTATATTTCAACTGTTACACATGGATTTATTTGGTCCAGTTAGTGTTTTGAGTTTAGGACGTCGTGCACATTGTTTAGTCATTACGGATGATTTCTCTAGATTTACATGGGTTTTCTTTATACCAACCAAAACGAGACACCTTATTTGCTGATAAAATTCATGACACTTGTGGAGAATTAGATTGACAAAAGAATCAAGTGCATTCGAAGTGATAATGGAACCGAATTTTGCAATCATACATTAAATGAATTTTGTGACTCAAAGGGGATAGCTAGACAATTCAATTCAGCGAGAACTCCCTAACAAAATGGATTTACTAAAAGACGTAACAAAGGTTTAATTGAAGTTGCCAGAACAATGTTATCAGCACCCAAATTACCATCATTCTTTTGGGCTGAAGTTGTTAACACTGCCTGTTATGTTTAGAATTATGTGTTAATCAATAAACAACAAAACATGACTCCTTATGAAATATTTTTCAAACATAAATCTAAAGTCAAATATTTCAAAACTTTTGGATAATGTTGTACATCGTTAAACACATCTTATCCAAAGTCAAAATTTAATGAAAAAGCTTATGAATGTTATTTTGTTGGATATTCAGCCAACAAGGTAGCATATCGGGTTTTAATAAAAGATCTAAACAAATAATCGAGTCATTTAATATTGATTGGCATGAGACTAACAAAATTGATGTAGGTTCTGCATGTAACACCCGGATATTTTTAGTAGATGAGAAAGAAATAATAAACGTGAATAAAAGAAGGAAAATGCAATTTAACCCAAGTTGAGGGGTTAAAAGTGTCAGAAGGACCAAAAGTATTAAAAAGTGGGTACAAAAGGTGGTATGGCCACCAATGTTGGCTGCACATCACCTTGGCCAAAACATATAAAGATCGGCATAGTTGCTCATAGGGGTATATATCCGCATCATTTGGTTTTAGAGAGAGAAAGAGTAGAATTCGAGTTTCTAGAGAGAAGAAGAAGAAGAAGAAGAAGAAGGCTGAATTTAAGGTAAGAATTAGTGTTTTTTAGTTGTTCTTGGCTAGATTTAGCCTTGGTTACATGCTTACATGTGTTTGTATGTTTGGTTGTGTGTTTTTGGTAGGTTTTTAGGTGTTTGAGCTTATAGCAAACGGGTTAGAAGGAAAATATACCCAAGGTTGCATAAGGTGAGTTTCTAGAACCCCCTTTTTAACATGTTTTAATAATTTTTGGGGCTGGAAATATATGTACGTATGTTTTTATAAAATGGGTTTGTTACCCGTATGTGTGTGTATGAATATGTATGTGGGTGGGTTTAAGTTTGGGTTTAATTTGTAGTTATGTTCATATTATGATGCTTAGAATGTTTGTATTAATCTTAGATCATGATATATGTTGGATTGGGACTGATTTATGTCAAATAGATAAAGGTTGGTTACCCATGCGCCTAAACAGTGGCCCATGCGCCCAACGGTCGAAACTGACTAAGTGTTCCCAACCGCCTAAAATCCCATGCGCCTAAATAGTAGCCAAACGCCTGGAATTTTGCCTAGAATGACTAAGTGGTAGGCACATGCGCCTGAATAGTGCCCATTCGCCCATAAGGCCCATGCGCCTAAGTGTTAATAATTGAAGTGTAGGCTCAGACGCCTATATAGTGGCAAAACGCCCAAACAGGGCAGAAATGCCCAGATAGGTCCTGTGCGCCCAAACACCTAGAATTATTTCTGAATTTTTAAGAAAACCAGAATTTGAAGGGTTTGACCTGATTTGACCCATTGGCTATGATTACCTATTTTAAGCATGATTATGGGATGGTTTAGGGTTATTGTATGAATGATTGATGTATGGTATGTATAATATGTTATCTTTTAATGGTATTCAAACATATTTATATTATATTATAAAATACGTTAAATATTATGTTATTACTTTACGTAGTATGACAAATGTATGAAAGAACGTAAAGGATAACGTAACGAAGTGAAAGATAACAAAGATGATAAGTAAAACGTAATGAATGAAAGAATGGCTTGCAAACAAATAGAAGGATGTGCACGATCATGTTGTCGTTAGCTCAACTGTGATGCGGGTTAGCTACCCCAAAGGATGCAGACAGGGTTAATCATTGAGATTGACAAGACCTTTGGTATGCCTTAGGTAACTGGGTCAGCTTTATGCACAATGTCCGTGAGTTAATTAGCACAGGCCCAACATCAGCTTCATGAATAATGTTCGGGGTATTGCTAATTGGTCTGAATGAATAGGAGAGATGACTTGCCCTAGGTGATTGGGTCAGCTTCGTGCACAATGTTCGTGATTTAATTACCACAGGCCCAACATCAGCTTCGTGCACAATGTTCGGGGTATTCTTCATCAATCCGTATTAAAGTAAAAGAACGACGTAACGTACGAAAGAAAGTAAGAAAGTAAGAAAGTAAAAGAATGATGTAAAGTACGTTACCAAAGTATGAGAACGAAAGTAAGAGATAATGTAAGGTACGAAATGAAGGAATGTATACGAAAGAGAACATTAATGAAAAACATGAAATGAAAGTAAGTATATGTAAGTGAATGCTAATGAAAATAATGGTATGAAAGTATGAATATGATAATGAAAAATAAAGACTGATAACGGAAGATAATAACGATATTATCTATTTTTACGTATGATGCATGATCGCGTATGAAATTTAAGAAGGGTGTTAACGAACGTAAAGTATGTTATATTTTTATAAAACTAGAACTCACTCAGCAACGCTGACTTTTATGTATTTTCTAGTTGGCAGGTAAGAGTTGCTGAGGATGGCACGGGGCAGCTACTTGGTATTTTTGGGATGGCATCTATTTGTATAACAAGGACGTTTTTATGATGTGATGCAAATTAAGATATTTTGTAATACTTACTAGATTGTATTACTTTGCAAAAGTTGTCATTAATATATAAAATGGTTTTAAATTAATTTCCGCTACGATGTTTACATAAATGTGTGATTTATGTGCGATGAATGACCAACTGTGAGGTGCCCGGGAACGGGGCCTTACACTGCACCTTCATAGGTTTATGATTATGCTTCACTATTTGAAACATTTAATCGATCATCTGTTGTTTCTACAGCTACTATACCATTGACATCCTCAATTCAGGAAATGTTTACTGATGATATTGGATCCATTTCATCTCAAGCAAATAGAATTTCTTCAAATATACCTTTTTCTACACATAGTACAGCTGTTCCTCAGGTTTCTGACTCTGACATGCCTTAGAATGATCCTAACGTTGAACACTTACACAAGTTTCTGACTAGAGTTGTTCTTCTAGACAAGTTGATCCAATTGATATCATTCAAGTTTCATATGATGATTTATCTATTGATAATGATAATCATCAAGAGGAAGATATTGTTTATCAACCAGAAGGAGGGAACACTATTGACGAACAGTGGGTCACATGTCTAATTTAGATGAAGTTATCTCTGAAGATGCCGTTCCTAAACTGAGAATCCATAAGGACCATCCAACTAAAGCAATCATTGGTCCATTATCACAGGGAGTTCAAACTCAAAGCCATTCTAGAGTAATGTATTCATGTTTTATTTCTCAAATAGAAGCAAATAATGTTGAAATGGCATTGAAAGAAAACAGTTGGGTAGAGGCTATGCAAGACAAGTTGATGCAATTCAAAAAGCTAAATGTATGGCATATGTGTAAACTACCAAAAGGTAAGCTACCGATTTGAACAAAATGGAAATTTAAGAACAAGACGGATGAAAAGGATGTAATTGTTCGAAACAAGCCCAAACTTGTTGTTCAAGGCTTCTATCAGATCGAAGGGCTTTATTATGACGAAGTATATGCTCCAGTGGCAAGACTTGAAGCTATACGTATCTTTCTGGCTTATGTATCTTACAAGAACTTCATGGTTTATCAGATGGATGTCAAAACTATATTCTTTTATGGAGAAATGACAGAAGAAACCTATGTTTGTCAACGACTAGGTTTTAACAATGTAAATCATCCTGAATATGTTTACAAGTTAGACAAAGCACTTTATGGCTTACATCAAGCACCTCATGCTTGGTATGCTACTCTTACTGAACATTTGCTCGCAAATGGCTATATAAGAGGTGCTATTGATCAAACTTTATTCTTAAGGAAGACTGGTGATGATCTCATTCTTGTTCAAGTTTATGTAGATGATATTATCTTTGGATCTACCAATGATGATTTGTGCTAGATATTTGAAGCAGTAGAAAAAGAAATTTGAGATGAGTTCTCTTGGAGAAATATCATTTTTCTTGTATCCAAGTAAAACAAGATGATAAGGGTATACTAATTCATCAAGAAAAGTATATTCAAACTATCTTAGACAATTACAAGTTTCAAGACTCCAAGATAGTCCAACTCCTATGTCTTCTTGTCCAACTTTGACTCCATATCTCACGGGAGAAGACGTTGATCAACACATGTATCGGTCAATGATCAGATCTCTGATGTATCTTACTACAACTAGACCGGATATCATGTCCCCTATTTGCCAGTGTGCATGTTATCAAAGTAATCCAAAGGAATCTCACATGAAAGTTGTCAAGCGGATTTTCAAGTATCTTAAGGGTCAACCAACACTTGGTCTTTGATATCTTAAGGGTCACTTTATTTCTTTACACTGACAGTGATTATGCAGGTTGTAACTTAGATAGGAATTCAACTTCTGGTGGATGTCAATTTCTTGGCAATAGGTTGATTTCATGGCAGTGTAAGAAGCAGCAGACGGTGTCCACTTTAACTACAGAGGCTGAATATGTGGCTGCACCAAGTTGTTGTTCATAGATTGTTTGGATTCAATAAAAATTACTTGGTTATGGCCTTAACATTTATGACACTAAAATCTTATGTGATAGTACTGCAGTACTAAACATTATGAAGAATCCAATCCAACATTCAAAGGCAAAGCACATCGACATTTGCATGCATTTCATCCGTGATTGTTTTGAAAGAAGCTTATTCATTTGCAATCTATTTCCTCAGATGACAACATCACTGATCTGTTTACTAAGGTGTTTGATCATTTTAGATTTGATTTTTTAGTTCAATCTCTAGAAGTGATTAAATTTGGTTAACACTTATTCTTACACCCTTTAAAAAAGTATTTTTATTTGTCTTAGTAAAAATTGTTATTTTCTTACTAAATAATCATAATTTTAGGAGGGGAAAATAAAAAGAATACATAAACAAATAGTTTTTGTTCTTATGGGGAGTAAAATAGTCTGAAGAAAAGTACAAAAAGATTTTGTTTTAAAAATATTAAGAAAATTAAATTTCAAGTTTATATAGAAAATGATAGTACATTTCCTGATTTTGAATCGTTACATTCTAAGGCATATAAGAAACTGACTTGGATTGTGTTTGATATGTTGATAGACTTGACATCCAAGAATTAAAAGCACTTTCTACTATGATGCACAGAAAGTAAAATTCTTTGACTGAAGTGGAAGACTCAGTAAAGTTTTGTGAATACACTGACTTTATACTAAAACAGACTAAGAGTTATAGTCTAGTCATACTCAAGCCAGTTACTTTTTAACTCAGTGTATATTAGATGATATATATATACATACATACTATATGATAATATTTTCTTCTTTAAGAATATGTTATGACACAGAAGACAAAATCAAAAGATGGGGCATGTAAGTCTAACTTGATGTGTAAGTCCTAAACGTCTTGCGAAGGCAAAACATAAGTCCGACAGTTAATAAGTCTTACAACTTGTTAATATTCTGTATTTATAAACATTTCTCGTACTAGGTATGCTCAAATAGATATTATATAAACAAATAATAGACTCTGAGGAAGCTTATCAGAAGTGAAAAGTTTAAGCCAAATTGGGGTGACTTGAATTCTCGAAAGTGTCTTGAAGTTGGATAATCGTTTTGCAAGATTTTTGATTGTGGCATCCACTGATTTCATATAACTTAATCAAAACATGATAAATATCATAGTTTAAGTGTCTAAGTAAAACTTAAAGTCTAAGTTTAATATGAATACAATATATTAACAATCAACCTAACCAATCTTATTTATAATATTGTTGGATGATGTTAATGATTAATTTTTGAGAAATATGATCCTATACTTGAAAATTTACAAAAATATTTAAGTTATTAGAATAAGTTATTGTGTCAAATTGATTTTCGTTAAAAGAGTATTTTGTTTACTTGTTTTAGTTTTTAGTTTTAGTTTTAGTTTTACAAAATGTTCAAAAATGAAGGGTGTTTTAATAATTATAAACACTTAGTTAAACATAATCATTTTCATAAAAAATCAAAAGGCTCAATAAGATGTTTAAAATTGAAAAATCAAAAAGTTGAATTTCAAAGAAAACAAAACTTTACGCTCAAAAAGTTCAAGGCATGTGAAAAGTTCAACATGTGAGAAATCTGACTTCTCCCGCGAGAAGTCAAAGTACTATATATTGCACAGTTGTGCGAAAAGTCTAGTATTCGCATAGAAACTTCCTGAAATTTCTCTCCAAAATTCTAAGTGTTGAAACTTTGTCCAACTTAAAAACATAGCTCATTGTGGTCGCCTATTGATCATTAAAGACTTATTAAGGTAGATTGATATTAATATCTTTGATTTGAATGTGTTTGAAATTTGATTGAAACTTTAAGGACAAATACACATTAAAATTAAATAAATTAATCATAATAAACCTTAATAATGACTTAATCAACACCTATGAAACATGTTTTGATGGTTAAAATACTCTGAAATTGACATATTGAAATTTTGAATTGCAACAGACTTGTCATGTGCAAAAAGTTCCTTGAAACATGAATAGACGTGAAAACTTGACTTATCGCACGAGAAGTTGACCACTGGTCAAATTCAAATTCAAGTGAAAACTTGACTTGTCACGTGAGAAGTTAAATTGAAAACTTGAAGTTTTCGCATGAGAACTTGGAGTTTTCGCGTGCGAAGTTCAAATTTCCAAAAAATTTTCTAAGTGTTGAACTTTACTAAATTTGAAATTTCTGATTATCTTGTGTACTTATCAAGTTGTTAATATTTCCGATAGCGTGGCCTATGGTTTTCAATAAAAATCATAATGCTATAGCTTATCTTAGAGATGTCCTTGAAGACAAAGCCTTGTGCAGATCGATGATTGTTAGTCTTAAGACATCCAGGATTCATCATGTTATATATGCTAATCCCACCATCTATACTGAGGTAGTTGACCAGTTTTGGCACACAACTGCCAATGAGATTGATGAGGACGGAGAACCTTGCATAACATCCACTATCAAAGACAAGGGGGTCGTCATTACTACTAAAGTGATAAACAATGTTTCTAATGTTAGAAGATCAGCCTCATATACCAGTGAAGATTGATGATGATGTAGTTAAGTATTATTTAGTCCGTATGGGATACAACCATAGATACCCATCCCTAGAGAAGAAGTACTTACCTCCATTCTGGAAGTAATTGTTCCATGTGGTGATCCATTTCCTTAGCAATCTTAAGGCTGGCATGGATAGTCTCAATGCTATTTTTGGATCCCTGCTGGTATCACTCATTGATGATCTATCGTACAACATATCCAATGCGATCTTCTATAAGATGCAAAAGAATGTTATAGCTATAGTTGGGAAGAAGTTAATCATGTACCCCAGATTTATGCAGACGATAGTGAATGATGCTCATCCTGAGCTAGCAGTGTCTGACTCATCCACATATGTAGTGATGGTGATGAAGAAAGACCTATTCACATATCTTAAGGGTGCATGAGGGAACGCTTGGGATGGTTAACATTTTGCCAAGCTTGGAAGATTTATTAATGGTTTCCAAGCTGAGGCACAACCTCAAGAGCCACAGAGTCCTCATGTAGATAGAGATGATACAAACATCTATATCTACTGCTTAAGCTGCTGAAGTAGATACAATTGGTCCTTCCATAAGTGCTACTCAAGAGGCACCTGCTAGTTCTCGTGGTGCTGAGAGATCTGATATAGATGAGGTAGATACTTGGTTACAGGGAGGTGAAGATGATAGTGAAACAGACAGTGATCAGATGGGAACGTACCATATATACTGCAAGAACGTCCCAGAGTGCGAGAAACACCTGCCAAATGCATTACTGAGGAACGTGATGCTGGTTTTGTTCCTGATGGTGTTCCTGTTATTACCCGAGGAAGGAGGAAGAGAATGGTAAGAGTAGCCGGTGAAAGTCCACATGGGAGGGGTAGAGGACGTGGAGTGTTGAGGAAACGTCAAACCCTAATAACCACTATGATAGTAGTAGAGGTTCATATGTCAAACATACCTGTCACTGTCAGTGAGGCAATTACTCCAGTGATTGTCACAGAATTAACAACTATGACATCAATTTCTATGCGCACTACTGATGATTGTTTGAGGACACCACCAATGGAGCAAACTCATGATGATTTATTTAGTGATGCTGACTACATTAACACTACTCTTCAACCATGATCGTAAACAACGTCTTTTTCTTTATCACCCACCAGGGTTACACTGGAGCAAAGAGTAAGTGTACTTAAGAAGGAGGTGTTAGAGAAAACACAGATTATTAATGATCTTTATAGGAGTATGGTAGAAAAGGATGAAAGAATTAAGAGTTTGGAGAGCTAACAACGGTTCATGTTTAGCTATGTGTAGATTATGGACCAGAACTTAAGGGATATCACCTCATATGTGTATTCATCATTCACACAACAACATACCACTGAGGTTGGAGAATCAAGTGGACAGCAGGATGTTATTACAAAACCTGTTGAAGAGACAATAATTGATACAGAGCGTGTTGTAGATCCAATTGATACTTTAAGGACTAGAGACACATCTAATGTTGATCAAGAGGCAATTTTAGATGTTCATATTCAGGCTATAGAGGATCAACCTGTACTATTCACTAGAGAGGTGTTTGTGGAGCCCGAGTATGTGATGCCCATTCCTAACCCAGCAGATGATGAAGATGATTTAGATGTGGATGATAATGATTTTAGTGCTGAAGAAGGTGATGAGGATGATGAGGGTGATGATGGTGATGAGGGAGATAATGAGGGAGATGATAATAAGGATGATGATAAGAAAGATGATGATGATAACGACCAAGGAGGTGATATGGGTGCTCTTACTAGTACTGTTGGATCATCAAGTTCTACCAATGCCTTCGGACCAAGTCCTTATGATACAGTAGACTACACACCCTTAGATTCTACCATAAGAAAAGCATATGAAAAGGAGTTTTACTCTTTCTAGCAAAAGTTATTTAGTAAGGAAGAAGATGAAGGTTTGGCTTCGTTTGATGATCTAGAGGAGATTACTATAGATTACACGAATATATTCGAAAATAGTCTCAAGGACTTATTTTCTGATATCTTGGCTGAATAGGGAGAGATTGTTAGGGAGACCAGTATGGAAGATACGACTAACAAGACAGTAGATCAAATCGGACAAAGTGTTGTACGTCAGGTTGGTAATATTACTGTTGAGGATTTTCCACCACCAGCTTACATCCAAACCTTTCACAAGGTATGAAAACTCAGAACCTATTATGAGTTGGGCGTATGATGCAGAGAAGAAAATATACGTAATAAAGAGAAGAGGATGAACATGACTTTCATACACTCTGAGCATCGGATTTATATGCTATGGGTCGTGTTCCTTTCATTAATCCAAGTAATTATAGGAAGGGAAATTAGACTAGAAACCTGATATACAGACATAGTAAAACTAATTTCAGGACTTCAAAACTACCAAATCAAAAGTCAGTAAAGATGAGACCCGAATTGATCCTAACACGAATAAACCAATGAAGATCAGGGTTTATAAGCATCCGAGATATGTGTGAAAGATCCTTCTACATGCTCATATGCCAGTTAACAGGACATGCTTTGATACACTGTGTTGATAGAGATTACCGTATCATCGACCCTCTAGATCTGCTAAAGTTTGGAAGGGATGATTTGATGAAGCTGCAGGCATGTCCTATTATAGCTGATGAATTAGTTCATTTTATAGCAACACAATTTGGTTGGTTGATCACAAAGGCCCTGGACAGCAAGATGTATGCATATAGGGGTAGTTACCAGGTTACAGATATGGACTTCTAAACAACATCGATTTATCAAGCCTAGGGGGAGATTGTAGGGTTGAAGCTAGAGGCTCGGAAAATCAAATCAGGATGAAGATCAAGACCAAGAAGTTCATACGAGAATCTGAAAGTTACCACGCAAAAACTACTTCTCGCACGACAATTACTAGTCACGCGAGAACAAATGGTTTCGCGCGAGAACTACTTTTTGTTATAAATAGAAGTTTAGTTTAGATAGCTTTTGATCATTTCCTGAATTTTATACTCATTGTAAACATTCCAATTTAGAGAGCAATACAAGTGAAATTTATTTACTTATGTTTTATGAGTGATTGATGCTATTTCTTTTTAATCCGTGATCGTTTATATTCCGTATTCACATCACGAGATCGATCCTTGTTATTGTAACAATCCTTACATTTAATCCTTAACAATTGCTTGAATATCTTCCAAACCTTATAGAATAGTTCACCTAATGTTATCTCTTGCATCACTTGCTCATTAAGTGTAATGTTATTCTACAAACTGTTATTACATATCATCCCAAGTGTATATGCTCGCCTAAGGTAAAGATAAGAAAAATTAATTTAAAGCATCATTTAATATGAACTGAAACAAAACTAACTTTACTTAATATGGTGTAAATTCTTTTCCTCCAATTGTTCCACAAAAATTAAATCAGATATATGAAGGTATGGTTCTTTAGTTCCCTTACCTTATAAAGATGGCAACATGTTTAAACATTGTAGCCTCACTTCAAAGGATCTACCAAGTGCCTCTAGACTTATTATAGGAGATGAGATCACTACAATCTGCGGTCTAAAATGGCTCTCAACTCCTCGAATCAGGGCACGATGATGAACTTGTGAAAGACCATCATGGTGTTGAGGAAATCCTTATTGAGGATAATAATTTATCGGTTGTTTCCTCATTCCTTAAAACGGACCTTGATAACCATTTGAGGACTTGAGTTGAATTTCCGATTGTACATTCCTTGATTCTATTGATAACCATAATTAAATCAAAATTTGTCTTCATATCCTCCTCTCCAAATTCCTCATATTGGTTCCTTCATTCTATTCTACCATCCTAATTAAGAATCCTATCCATTATGTTTACTTCAACATGAATATTATCATTCTGGCTAGACTTTGATTGATTAAGTTGAACTAAATGATTCCTTGGGACATCATGGTTGACATTCCTACTAACATAAGATGTTTGTAAAAGCGTCAACTATTCGTGAATAACTTTATTACCCCCGCCCTTAACTATTCGTCATAGATAGTTATGATAATCTGTCTATTATCTTTTTTGTAATAGACATTTATTGAACATGAGACATGGATCAAATATCATTCTTATGTGATATTCAACCATTATCTTTCTCCATCAAGATTTAAAGTGATTTATTAAATTCTTACTTCTCGCATTGCATGCACATACACTAGTTTGAATCAATGAGGGTGTTATAGACGTCAACCACTTACATAAAATCACGGAACATAATTTCATCTTAAGTACATACAACTCTCATTAAAGTTTAGATATACCCCTAATAAGTATCCTTATTAATGTTTGATTAAAGAACAATGCTAAATAATGTCAAAAGGCAATCCATGAAGTGGTTTGAAGCGAGTTACTTCTAATTTTTATTCCCCGATGCATATATGTGAATGTGGTATCCAACTCCTTGGACTTTTATTTGATGAACCAACCAAGTAATTCACAATAGTATTTATTTGAATATATTCTCGTATATCAAATAAACTATGGAGTTTTAGAATAAATTTTATTTATGAATCTTGAACGCACTAAAACTAAAACACAACAGAAAATTATGAGCTTGACATCAACCGCTAGTATCCTTGTCATTTAAATGTCACTGATATCGATCAAAGAATACCATAATGCTAATGGATCCTTATACCAATGTTTGACCATTAAAGATTGAAACATGTATATTAACTTTTAAGATTTTAACTTGGTAAAATGAGAATGTAAAACTTAGATCCATAATTACATTATTCATTGTATCTCATAGTTCCAAAATTCTCACATTCAAAGAAACTATTTATGAAATTTACTTGGGATTCTTTCGGTAAAATGATTCTGAACTCTTTCAGATTTCATACATCTAGTAATTTCAATCTGCTACATCTCATGTTGTAGTTGTGATTTTATTCTCTTCTAGAACTCTTTTCAAGTATATTGTAGATAATCCCATAATTTGGATTGTGCCATGAACTATTTTGTTTTAATAAATGAAGCTTTATGTTATGGACCAACTCGGTAATTCAAATGGCCAAGAAATTTAAGAAGGGAACTAGAGAGAATTCTTGAATCAAACTTTTCCGCATAAATTCGTAATAGGAAACATGAACAATAAAAAGGATTTCAAACCAAAGAAATAGGAATATTACTAAGATACCTTAGTAGTGTGACATCCCATAACTACCCATTGTTTTTGCCACTCACCAATCCAACAACACAAACTTAAAACATGCAGGCTACGTGGGTTATCATTGGTACACATCAATCCACCCCGCTTGAATTCACCCTGTCCTCAAGGTGAAGATCATTGTTGTCCGCAGCATCGATGATCATCATTAGTTGCGGTTTAAGACACTTGTGACCCGGCTTATACGTTTCGTGTAAGGCCCGTTCCCGGGCACCTCACAGTTGGTCATTCATCGCACTTCAACATAAGATTTACATATATTAAGTAAAATAACGTAGCAGAATTGATAAGAAATACATTCTCATTTCATCATAAAAGCTTTTACAATACATTATATCGTTGACTTGAATACAAAATACAAGCT
>BJCN01152685.1:873-12365 GCA_018326445.1 Flaveria brownii
GGATAAATATGTAATATTTATGTTTAATAAAGAAGATATATGTAATTAAACTTTTAGCTTAGGTATATATAATTAAACTTTTAATTTGGGTATATATGTAATTAATTAAGTTTTACAAGGGGATATATGTAACAAAAATTCTAAATTAGGTATATATGTAATTGATGATATTTATAAAGGGAAATATGTAATTCTCCCTTTAAAAAAAGTTAATATTTATAGAATAATTATACCAGATTAGGAAACCTGATTTAGTTAGGTAACTTTAGAGTTAAAAAAGCACTTCGAGTGATTTAGTGTTCGACACTTGGGCCTCGGCTGATGACGGGCTAGGTTGTTAAGCCCAATAACCCACACTCTTAAGTCTTTAAGGGCACCAAAATTTTCGTATACAAGTCTTTATTAAAGCCCATATCTAACGTTATATCCAAGCGCGTTTTAATCAGCCCATTATTCCTTTTTAAAGAGCCACCGGCCCACGGCCCACCATGTTCCTTAAAATCCTTTATGTTTCGATAATCAATCAAAACCGATTTTGAATAAACATCACATCTTATAATGTTGCTCGAGGATGTTGGTTAGATATTTGTTGTCTGTTGTTACATATGAAATTAATTTACATATTTACAGAATCTATTTTATATATGTTGTAACAACACGTTTGTTACGATACTTGAGGTATGGTTATTTGGAGTCTTGAAACACAAAGCAACAATTAGTTGCGTGATGAGATTATTATTAGCAATCAGACTTTAGCGTAGGAGTAGGTATCGGTGTAGTAAACTTGGCTCATTGAGAATAGTGAGTATAATAAGATACCATACTTGCCAAGTTGCCTCTAGTATTTTTAGTAAAGGTCCAGCCATACATGTTGAATACTATAGCAAATACGCTACAAATCATGTCTACAATACTTAGGTTGCGTTTGGTTGGAAGAATGGAATGGAATTGAGAAACTAGTTTAATTTTAAAGTAAAATTAAGTTTTAGTGGGTAAAGTTTTAGTGGGTAATGAAATGTAAAACCCAAGGGAATGTTTCACCTCAATTTCTCTTGTTTGTGTGATTTCAAATTCCCTATCTAGGTGGAAGGATTTTGAAATCCCACAACCAAGGGAATTTGAGGTGAAACATTCCCCTGGATTTTACATTTCATTAGTCACTCAAATATAATTTTACTTGAAAATTAACTAGTTTCTCAATTCCATTCCATTCCATTCTTCCAACCAAACGCAGCCTATAGTGTTAAAAATTTATTATTGTGATGTAGCCGGTACATGCGCATACTATTATCTATGTGCATAGAGCCATTTTTCTTGAGGGGTATGCTTGGTGCTTGTTTCATGTATACACGCCTTTGTTAACGAAAGAACTTAATATTTATCCGGACGCCTGGTTATGATAAATAGTTGAGATTTGGCCTACCTTTGATCCAAATAAATGGCCTGTTTAGGCCAAATTTGCTAAATGTATTAGGAGGTAAGATTCTCATATATACTAGTAGCAAGTGTTTCCTAGATCAAAAAGTATGGCTATATAGTTCAAACATGATTTATATAATTTTTTTTTCATATTTGTTATATGGTTCTTTATACTAAGAATTCTGGTGTCGGTAGTTTTAGTAATAATTAGACCCAAAAAAATCCGGGTTCAAACCTTTACAATAATCTTTAATCACTATTGCCTTTAGAAAAATAGTATTAGACGTGTTTATAATTTTCTTCTACACACCATGAGCTTTTATTTTGTTCATCTAGTCAACATATCATATGGCTTTAGTCTACTCTTAGGTTTACCTTTTAGGCTGTTATTCACGTGTGTTCTCATGAAATCAAGACTAAAAAGAAAGATTTTATTTTCATTTTTTTAACTGTAGAGATTTCGTAAATAAATTAAAAAGTATATATGCTAGCAAGCGGGTAGACATGTTACAACTCAAACAAAAAATAAATAAATAAAAAATAAGAACTAAATTAATCCACACAAGAGATAATAATTTGAATATTTTTTTATTCAAACTCTATGACTCTCTTAGGCGATACGTTTTGATTAAAGAAGACCAAAGTGTTTCTAGCTTTTCATATTGACCTACATCTTAGAATCACTAAGCAGACCATTCTCTTTGCAAATAAGCACAAAATCTCACACGCACACTCACACAATGCCATAAAAACGTACCATAAACCAAACGAGTTACATGAAACTAATCGTTTTTGCTTTCGTAAAATATGAAACAAAACCGTCTAAACTACATCGAGACCAAACAATACCAGGTTTAATTTCAAAAACTAACTACTTTACCTATAAGAACATTTTAACCCATGTAGTATCTTTTAAATATAAAAAAAATAATCAGCTTACGAATTTTTCAATTATATATGACAAACCCTTGGACATTATTTTCATCAAAAACCAAAGAAGCCTCGACACAATCTTCATCATAAAATTCAAACGTTAGACATATTGCCACAAATATACATTTTTACTAGAGAATTCCTTGTTGCTAAACTCACTTGACATGTTAATATCCTGCTAACTAAATATATAAATCAAGTAAGTAATCACAACTTGCGTTGAGCAATTAGTCTCCAAAAATTAACGACATAAAAGTGTAGTAGAAATAATATTTTCCTCAATATTCTTATGTACATTCACTTATTTTTATATAAAATGCAAAGGTAGTGTCTTGAAATGTGTGGAGATGGTTTGTTGACTATGGAAAGCAAACTTTTGGCAATATGCAAATAAGTTATAAACTCTCATTCCTCTCTATATAAACCACTTCCATTCTTTCTTCTCTCATAAATCTAAATCTTCTTCTTCATCTCTCTCTCTCTCTCTCTCTCTCTCTCTCTCTCTCTCTCTCTCTACACATAGATACAGATAGATACACATAGACATAAATATATAGTTAATTACAAGTGTTGGTGTGTTGTGTAATTTGACA
Organism: Flaveria brownii; assembly: GCA_018326445.1. Classification (NCBI taxonomy): domain Eukaryota; kingdom Viridiplantae; phylum Streptophyta; class Magnoliopsida; order Asterales; family Asteraceae; genus Flaveria; species Flaveria brownii. The sequence continues at coordinate 3,819 of BJCN01152685.1, forward strand.
ATGCCTGCTGAAGTTATGCCTGAAAAAGCATTCCAAGGGATCCATGCCCATGGAAAAGAAACCAATCCCATCTTCTATAGAAGGTACGTTATACGTATACTAGCTTCTTATTCTTTCACCTTCAACCTTGCGACACCTATGGTTCGTCGCTAAATCTAACGTACATTTTGTTTCTTGAATCCATGCAAATTCTTCGTTATTTTTGTCGTATTCTTTAAGAAAATATGTACACCATGTTGACTGACCAACTCCAATAAGGAGTTTGTCGTCATTTTTTGTGCCCATTTGGCTGTTCTTTTAGCGTCCCTATTGGGGTTCTTGTTTTTGGATGCAAAAGTTTATCATCATAAACTTGAAAAAATGAAAAAATGAATGATGAGGAGACCAATAATAGATGAATGATGAGGAGACCAATAATAGATGAAGTGTACTTTTTATATATTAAAATAAACAGAGAGAAAGAAAATAGAAAAAACAGTGATGATTTGCGGATATTTTTAGATGTTTTTGACTTTTGAGTCTTCTTATTAATTGGGATGTTTTTGACTTTTGAGTCTTATTATTGGGATGTTTTTAAAGATTATAAAACACTAATATTATTTTGATATGGCGGGTGATTAGATGATTTTTAGTGTGTTTTTGATTCTCTGTTAATGATGCTCTTATGAGTTATGATACTTTTTTTTCTGATATAAAATAGTTAATTTTGACAGCTATATATTGCATGGTTTTTATTATTCTTTTAGTTTATTTAAGAAGTTAAAACCATTTTTTTTGAACAGCAAATATATAATATATAGTATATAATAAAAACAGGGCTAACAACAAGTTAAAACCATTCATTTTAAGAGCTGTAAAGATTTTGTATTCATTTCCCTATCTACATAGTTCCTTGAACCTCGGAATAAGTATTACTTTTTTCGTGAAAAAATCAATTATTTGGAATAAAGAATACGCATAACAACGACTATTGGATTATTTTAATTATACTTTATTTTTCTCCGGTAAATTGTACGTTTCGAATAATTATTAATTGATGAAGCTCTAACAAAGACAACTAATCACTTGTCAGAAAGTAAATTTTATAACCATAAAATCCTACTCGTTTTTGACGCTATATATTATTTAATAGAATGTAAAGGTTAATTAGTTCACTATTTCATAACTTCTTATTTTGTCACTTACATAAAGCAAAATATTCAAAGTACGAATTTTGAACACTTGCTTATGTAAACTTTATTTGTAACTCACCTTTTTTCATCAATTTGAAAAACTACATTTGACTTGTTTAGTTGTTTATAGGTTGGAGGGAAAGATTGCAATCGTCACAGGCGGTGCCGGAGGGATCGGTGCGGCCACCGTGAGGTTGTTTGTGAAGCATGGTGCTAAAGTAGTCATAGCGGATATCAATGACGAAAATGGGCTCGCAATCGCTAGTTCATTGTCTCCTTTAGCTACGTATGTTCATTGTGATGTTAGCTTGGAAACCGATGTAAGAAACCTAATTGACTCAACAATCAGTCGTTATGGCCGTATAGACATCCTGTTCAACAATGCTGGTGTGCTTGGAAACCAGTCCAAGCACAAAAGCATTGTTGATTTTGACGCGGATGAGTTTGATAAAGTAATGAGTGTGAATGTGAGAGGAGTGGCCCTAGGGATGAAACATGCTGCTAGGGTTATGATTCCTAGAGGCAACGGGTGCATAATTTCAACTGCTAGTGTAGCGGGTGTTACGGGTGGGATGGGCCCACATGCGTACACGGCATCGAAGCATGCAATTGTCGGGCTAACAAAGAACACTGCTTGTGAATTGGGAAAACACGGGATTAGGGTCAACTGCATTTCCCCTTTCGGGGTGGCGACTTCAATGCTTGTGAATGCCTGGAGAAGCGAGGATGAACATGTTGAAGACGGAGAAATAAGTTTTCGAGCACCAAGCAAGAAAGAAATTGAAAAAACCGAGAGCTTTGTGAGTAGCTTAGGAAACTTGAAGGGCGCTACTCTAAAAGCCGAAGACATAGCAGAAGCGGCTCTTTACCTTGCTAGCGACGAGTCTCGTTACGTGAGTGGTCACAACCTCGTTGTTGATGGTGGTGTTACGATGTCTAAGAATTGTGTTAACTTGTAAGAAAGAAAATTGACTAAAGACTTTGATTATTGTAACTGGTTTTTTTTTGTTTTAACTATAAGGCATTAACATGTTATAAAGATGAAAAAAATGCTACACATGATTCTTACAATAACTTTTTTTGTCAAAATATTTGTATTTACATTATTTTCAACAAAATTTTGCATTAATGGTAATATTTCAAAACTCAAAACATATTGCTAGCTGTTAATAACTTAATATCGAAGTCAAAGATGGTTGGTGGATACCACGAATATCGTACAAAGTTATTTTTGATTCCATAATTCCAAGGTAAACTATTCGCTGGTCAAAGTCAAAGATGTGATTTCACATATTTGACCTCCTTTTAGGTCTTTAAATAACTTACGAAATATATTCAGTATTGTATCAACCATAAGGATGGTATAACGTTGTCATCGTTTTTGTATATCATAACGTTTCGTAATCCAATCGCTGTAATGGATCCATGAACTTTAATACCTTATAAAGATTATGCTTTGTTAACTTAGAGGTAGATCGAAAATAAAAATAAAGAAGAGATATACTAGAGATCATAAATTGTTGAAGAAATTCATCGCCTCCGATATTAATAACACTCGGCTCCTATGATTCAATGATAAATTTAATAAACACTAAGTTAAATAGGATACATAGGGTTATAACCGGATCACATGATAACATATACAATTTAAAAATGTGTCAAAAGCAGGATTAGCCCAAGCCACTTAACATGTTTATAACATGACTGACCTGTAACTTATCATGTTAAATAATTTTATTGGTTAACGCGAAACTTATCATGTTAAATAAGTTAATTGGTTAACGTGATGTAGTTTATGATTTATTAACAAAACGACTTAGGTATTGGTTTATAGATTATTAAATATGGATTGTAATTGCAGTAGCTTTACTTTATGGTATTCATTGTGTTTATTATTTTCTTAACTGTCATTAGTGAGCCAAGACAACGCCTGTTATGTCATTACTCATTTGTATTATTTAACCATTTGTATTTAATTGTGTTAAATGTGATTTACATAATATGAGTATATGACATGTATTGCTAACTCTACTGAAACCTTGGTTATTAAAGGGTTCTAACAAACGTTTAAAACAGATTAAGAAAAGTAACGCTCAACCCCCTAAACTTTAAGGAACTAAGCTAAACGTCACTTTTGGAATTTAAACTCAACATGTTTGGCTTACAATATCTATATCCATATTATTACATAAAAACATTTGATGGGAACATAATTGTAATTTTAAGACATTTAAAACAACATTTTAAGCACAACGTATAAGTATTTTATACAATAGTTTTTAAATGACCATTATTTAATAAACTTTTACTAACTAATACATTATTTAATGCATATTAGATTTTTTAATTCAATATCTTAAGTAATAAACACTTACTGATTAATACATTATTTAATGCATATTAGATTATTTAATTTACTATATTAAATATTATCTTACTTATGACATTTTATATTAATATTTACATTTATAATTTTTTTATTAATACTTTTATATCTAAATATTATTTAAATGCAACAACAACATATAACTATTTAATGTAGGTCAAATTAGATTGTGCACTTCATAGGAGTAGGTAACATCGGTTGTATCGCATGATTCAACCCCTACTATTGATAACTACACAAATGTTGATGTATATGCATGAAAATACGTGTTTTATTAATAGAACCACAAGTTCCACTCTAAAACAAAATATGATTGAAAGAGTAACACAAATGTTTTTATATGGCCTTTTCTATAGTGATTAAATTTTAACCCATCAATTATCTCATTAAATTTAAATCTTTCGGGCCTCTCTCCAAAGATGATTTACCTGATTCAAGTTACTTCTGTATCAACGTGTTTACTTTTGAGACACATCTCTGTATATAATAACTTTTGATGCAAGACATGGATTGGTTTTTTGCAGGTTCACTTTTTAGCGAAATCACACGTTTGATGCCTCTTGCCGGAACCAAATGACAATAAAAATAGTAAATCTTAAATTTATATATACAACCATTTTTTATATTTTTCTGGTATGAGATTGAGTCTACGTCTATTTTATATTAAAAATAAGACTAGTGAAAAGTAGTGCTATAAACAACCCAGTTAGGATGGGCTCTAGACCGGCTTGGTTTTTGTTGAGTTAGGTCGTTTAGCTTGACGAGATTAAAATGTGGACCCGAGCTTGGCTCTCGAGCCAATTTTTTAAATTAAAAATAAATATTTTTTGTTATTTTTTGTACGTATTCATATATTTAAAAACAAAATAATAATCTTCATATATGTTTGTTTATCTTAACTCGTTAAAATGATGATACGAGATTGATATTTTAAATACTGTAATTAACTAATATATATTTGTTTATAGCTGGCATAAACTATAATATAACGTTTATTTTATATCGAGCCAGCGAGCGAGTCAACGAGCCGGCTAACAAGTGAGTCACAAAAAGAACTGACTTTGCGCTCGAGTTTAGCTCATTTACAAATGAGCCAATTTCAATCAAACTATTTTCGAGCGAATTATGAGATGCAAGTTTTTTGATCATTTATAAGATATAGTAAATGCATATTAAGATTTGGGGATCTACCTTTAACGATTCTAACTTGATATCATTCACTTTTATAAATATTATACAAATATAAAACATAAAGAAACGCTAAAAAATAACTGCCGACTCTTTCATGGTGTAGGTTAGTGCAATATTTGGCAATATTCTAACCAGTAATCTATCCTTTTGAAAAAGATGACGACTACTATTAAACACATAAATTATCCTAAACACAACTTTGATCTTAATTATGACAAGTTTTAGTGGTGTTAGCAAGCTTTAGAGTTTAATTAATAGCCTTGATTAAAAAATGTGTGGATTTTTTGATCTTCAATAACTAGAACATTTTATTCGATGGACGATATTCTTTGACATCTTTGAACATTATACTCTTTAAAGTTTGTGTAAGCTAGACCTCGTCCGTTTTTTGATAAAATAGATAAAGTTGCTATTGATTTTTTTTTCGTTTAATTGTTATTGGCATGTAACGAAACATAAGTAAAAAAGGTATACTCTTTGATAGGGAAAAGTTAATTTATATAATCTTTCAGGGCGGCCCTGAGGGAGGGTAGGGTAGGGTGGGCGACCTTACAGGCCGAAATTAACAAAAATATATATACATAACTTATTCTTTTAATAAAAAACTATAAATTATTAATAAACTTGTTATTAAACCTAATAATATTTTTATTATTTTAACCTATTAAACCTTACTTTAAAATTCATTAACATTTTAAATAGTTTACCCAATACCATTTATCCATATAAGTACTTGATCGAGGACTTTGCTTTCAAAAATGATAAGGGAGCATACCGATTCATTTTATTTAGTAAATTAAATTATTTTGCTACAATACTTTCTTTTTATTTATTGTTAAAAGGATTATAGTCGTATTATAGAATTTTACATACAAGTTATTCTATTTAGAATTCTTTTATACGTTGTATTATAAAGGCTTATTTTTTGTTCTCGCCCTCTTTTGGAAATTCTTGGTGTCCGCTCTTAATATTTAAGCATGTGTAGTGTCAGATATTGGAATTCAATTTTAACAGATAACTCATGATATTGAGAACTAATAAACATGTAAATTTACGTGTTCAAGATTTACACTTAATCAGAATAAACTTATAACTAAAATTAAAAAAGAAAAAAAACTTCAACACAAAAATAAGAGTTTATAGTAAGGTCAAACCATCTATGACCATTTGGCAAGTGATTTGCTCTATTGATTACTAGGTTACAATCTCGTGTAATACACGGATTAAATAATTTATTGTTACATTATTAACAATATAAAAAAATACGTATTAAATATTGTATATTATACGGATTGAATAAATACATATATTACACATATTTGAAATTTTAAAGTTAACATATTTAGAATTTTAATTATGGATAGTTATTATGAGAAGAGAGAGGCGGGAAAAGAAATTATTAGATTGTCTAGAATTGTGACAAGTGTCCGAATTTATTTTTATTTATTAGTATAGATGTGTATTTAATGTTGATCTTGAATTTGCAGAATTTTAGGCTTATACCTTGCATGAATTTGTGTTTAAAGTGATTTTATATTATAATATATAATTAATAAAAGCAGAATGTGATGTAAAATATAATGTTTAGATGTGTTTATGTTGTCCAATGAATCTAATTATTTAGATGACTTAAAGTACTTTTTAAAGTTTAAAAAACAGGTTTACTTTAATTACAAAATATTTTAATATTCTGTACATTTTAAAAAAACAAACAGTTTTTTTCTTGCACTGCAAACGTTTGGTCCACCTCTTCTGCTGCAGATGTCTGCAGATGTGATCCACAGACCGCAGACGTTTTCCTACGGAAAAAATAAACATCTTATAATATAGATTTCAACCTTGGTCTTCAAAACTATATTTGAAGAAAATCTTAAACTTTTATTATATTTATTTTTAATCTCGGCGCCGGTAAACAATAATATATCTTTTTACTAAACTTTAGAGTATGGATGCATAATAGAGAGAAAGTTAAAATTTATGTCGATACCACCAAGAACAAATTAGTGTCGGTAGCAACAAAACAAATACGGGTCAGTAAAATTAATGAAAGGAAAAAAAAGAAAAAAAGAAAAAAAAAAGAATCCAACAATTATATATATATATATATATAATACACCTAGGTCGGTGTGAATAGGAAAACTATTTATTTATTTATTATTTTTTAATTATATATATATATTGGTGAAGAAAAAATTAATAAAATAATAATAATAATATTTAAATACCAATAACATATATAATTTGTTTATTAAAGTGCTTAAAATTCTAAAATTCTAGATTCACCACAAGAAATTTCATTTTTTGCGACGATAAGAATCGTCGCAATATATACACATTTCGTCGCAAATATACACATTTCGTCGCAATATGTTTATTAAAGTGGTAAACTTAAAATTCTAAAAATGTTTTTTGCGACGAAACCTTTTCATTGCAAAAGTTATTTATATTTAAAAAAACAAAAGTAAATTATTTTTAGTTTTTTTTGCGACGAAAATATCACCGTAAAAAATAACTTTGACTAAAAAAGTCAAAAAGCGTTTACTTTTTGTCGTCTAGTGCCTTTTTTGCGACGAAACTCATATCGCTGCGAATAATGTTGACACAAAAATGCTTTTTCTTGTAGTGATTTACGTACCTGGACGAGTCAGGTATAAAACGTTCCCGTGCATCTTTATATATATGTTTTAAGATGATCTACGTTTTGACGATCGCATACGTTTTGACGTCTCCTACATTTTAGCCTAAATTCGATTCTGAAATGAGTCGGGTAACATATAAACGTTTTTATTCGACATTATAAATCTGAGATGCTCTGCGTTTCAACATAAATCAATTTCGAAAACGAATCTGGACAATTGTAATCTATATTTTATCACAGCACATACGGCGTACCTGCACGTGTTTTTTGTGTACATTTTGAGTTGAACTATGTTTTGACATAATTTTATTTGGAAAAAAGTCGGGTAAAGTATAACCTGTTTTGTTCAATGGTAAAAAAATCAAGTTATCTATGGTTCGAAGTAAATTTAGTTTAAAGACAAGTCGAGTCGATTGTTAGTTTATACATTATCACGTCACGTACAATATAGTCACAACATGTTGTTGCATTCGCGTTTTGATATTTGAGATCATTGTGAATTCCCCGCGTAACGCGCGGGTTAGAAAAAACTAGTTTCATTAAATTTCTACATGCCAAACAACCTCTAAAATTCAATTTTTTTAATTGTGATTCATTTAAAATCACCTTGTATTCATCAAAGCTAATCATACCATCTCCATCTTTATTGACACAGACGATCATCTCCGGCACTCTCTGATGGTGCACTGTTTTCTCAAACCACCAAAACATTTTGCAACTCGTATGTCATAACCAATTTGTTTTACCAACATCAAAAACAAAATATGCATGTATTGTGGTTCTTTAAAGAGCATATTTCACCAGGTTTGATTTTTTATTGTATGAATGATGTTTTATCTTAAATACTTACATCTTGTTAAAATATTGTTTTGCTGAAACACATGGGTGGTGTTAACGAACTAGAAATTAAGTCTGTGCCATGGAGCATGTCTGCGAGTTTCGTTACATGTGTTGCGACGGTTATATTAACAAGATCATCAACTGCAAAAGCAGTCAAACAACAAGAGCTAGCGGTCAAGTTCCTAATTTCAAAACAGGCTAGTGAGCGCACAATTTTTGTATTGGGTGTTGTTTGATCAACAACAACCACCAACGAGAAAAGAAGTGGCCGAGAGTAGTGTTTGAACAACAACAACCACCCAAGAAGAAATTGGAGTTCG
>BJCN01152734.1:0-16948 GCA_018326445.1 Flaveria brownii
TGTTAATTATATAATAAAATACATAGTAAATATTTTTTAAAAACTACAAAGTAATGTTTGATGATAGGAGCTTCTCTTTGCAGCAATAACACGTTGATCTAGTCGTCACCGCAGCCACAAAGGACTATCTAAATTCATTCGTTTTTGCCTATAAGCTCCAATTGCATCATAGGCATTACAAAAAAAAGGTTAAAAAATAATACTGAAAAGACATTAACGACTCATTTTTAACGACGAATACACACCTCCTCAAAATGTATTCCTAAAATATATGTATTTAGTGACCATTTTGTAAGATTTATTTTCTTACCAATTTAATTAGGGATGCGCATCAATTGTCACTAGACCATAAAATTAGGGCTGACAATTTCTGACATGGACCTTTAATCACGACACGACATGACATGAAGTTAACAAGTTTCGTGTTTAAGCTTAACAAGTTTCATGTCATTAACATGTCGACATGTTAAAGGCACGATAAAAATTGTGTCTTAACAAATCAAACACATGTTAACCTGTTAATGCATATGTTAAGACCTGTTTATATTTTTAGCTTATTAAAATAATTAATATATATATATATGATATATGTCATTATTTTTCTTGTTTAATTTAAAAACCTTATCCGTTGCCTAACCGTTTCAATTGAATACGACTATCACAGTACCACCGACCGAGTCTTCGTACTCCGTCTGAGCTCTCTTCGTACTCCGTATATTACCTCTTCGAACTATGTCATCAATTAAAATAGACTTTTTTTATTGACTTTTGTTTTTAATATGTCAAGAATTATCATGCTAAATTATGATATATTTAGGATTTTGATGGACTTCAGTCAATTTTTGTTTCACTAAACGTGTGATTTTTATCGCGTAATTTTTATCGCGTAATTTTTATCGTGTCTCTTAACATGTCTTATCGTGTAACCTGTTATCGTGTCGTGTTCATGTCAACACTTATCGTGTTCGTGTCTTATCGTGTCGTGTCTGATTTGTTATGTCCCCTGCATATAATCATAGTTAAGGACTCATTTTTGTACCATTAATGCACGATGTGTCATAGAAATGATACATCATACATCTATACCCTTTTTACATTTAAAGCAACAGAATTATATAAAAAATATGCATGTTCGTCAACGTTTTCTTTTAATTTATGAAAAACAATAATTATATGTATAATGGGCATCGTTTTCAAATATTAAGATAATGCAGGAGTGAGTAAAGCTTTTGTATAAGCGCACATGGCACGACTTTGGTCCAATGTGTCTGCGCTTACGACCATCCCCACCCCAACCTCCAACTAATACGAACCGGCTCCACAAGATAATCATATCAAACCAAAACCATAAAATAAAAATACTTTTAAGTATATATATTAAACTAGATTGGATACCCGTGTGTTACACGAGTTGAACTAATGAACACAAAATTGTAAATATAAGGTTATGAGGTAGTAAAACATATCTAGATTTAAAAAGATTGAATCAGTGATTTATATTGAGCATAAATGTTTTAAAGTGAGTAATCGTTAATTGTAATTGTGTTTGACTAAGTGAATCTTGATATTTTAAAAATGGTTGCTGTAAAAAATGCGATGTTTAAAGTTTTTTTAATTTTAATAATGATTAGCTAGAAATTAAATTTAATATTAATAAAATTAACTCTTATTAAAATATTTTTAATTAAACATTGTATTTATTTTAAAAAAGTTACTTTGATTAACATAATAGTAGATGGACATTAATTAAAGAAACTGTATTTAATACTAATTTGTAACTTTAATTGCAGTGAGAACATGTGTTCAAATTCTGAGTGGAACATAGATAAAGAGTCTAGAAAAATAACACGTGTCTTCTAAATATTTTGATTTATTAGTATAGATCATGATATTTAAGTTTCATTAAACAAATAGCAGCTTATGCCAGCGCATTCTGATGGCTTGATTTTAAATAAAATTTATTTTAAAACATATATAAAATAAGCATTTTGTAAAGAGTAGAATCAGAGTTTAAGAAAATATTGCGTTGTTAAATGTGTGTTAGGATACACGAAAATGGTTTAAAAGTAAAATATAAACTTTTAAATGCTAAAAGAGCAAATTATATATGTTTGACATTAGTTACAAGCATTAAAATATTTCAAGACTAAAGAGTAAATTACATTATTAATTATTTATATATACCAGTAGTTATGTCTTAACTTAATCTTTACTAACTACTAAAAACATTCTTTAGTTTATGGTTTATCATGATCTCATCATTTAAATTAACCATTGTTGATTAAGGAGGTTAGATCAAATTCAAGTTCAAATCACATGAGGGTGAATACTAAATCCGTCCTCCTGGCTTTTAGAACAAATCTTTTTTTTTTTAAATAGACAAATATTATCCTTCGTTTTCATTTAATTTTCCCCAAAATTGGTATGTGTGTGAAGATTTTCTTAAACACAATTTTGAAAAATATATCATAACTTACCTTTCTGCCTGTGGTTAGCTCAAGGATTGCAAAAACTATAACCCATAGGGTTTTGCACAATGAGAACTCAAGAAGGAGAAAATAATGTAAGACCTTTTTAAGATCAGATCTTGGTGTCCAGTTGAATAATGAATTATACTGTAAAGATTTTATACAACAACAATGTTTTGACAAATCGTCCAAACTAGACAAACCGAAAGCTTATTGGGCAATTTCAGTCAGCTTGAACTATATAGTTTAAGGCCTATGACAAAGGGGAAGGTTTTCAAAGAAGAATTCAACCATTACTTGCGCCAAGTGTTTAAAAAAGGGGGCATAATAGCAAAACATACAACGGTCAAGAACAAGTGTAATACTAGTATGGTTTTTGTTATGAAAATCCAAACGATTTATATCAATGGTGTTGGGAAATTGATTCAAATAAACCGGATGATCTGAGACTCGTGAAGTACACTTTTAGATTAAAACTATTTGGGGTTCAATCTAAACTTTTAATCGGATAAAACTCAAAAATTTTAGAACGATATATGAATTGATTGGAGAGTTTCTTGAACCAGATTTCAAAAGAAGAAGTATCGATCATGTTTCAAAATCGCATTTTTACAGGGATGAGGTTAACTTCCGAATGTAGTTTTCATGTTAAAAAACACTCATTTTTTCCTTGAGTTTTACATGTGAAACTTCAAGAAAAATAATTTTTAATGTATTTTTAAAGGCAGCTCGATCCCAGCCAGGGGCAGAACCCACCAGGGGTTGTTGCCCCTTGGACCTCGCTTCCAGGGGCGCTGCCCCCGAACCCCCCGCCGACCTCGTTCCCAGGGACGCTGCCCCCAGACGCCTCTAAGAAGATACTACAATAAACAAATAAGTGTGCACTTTGCACCTCCTGACTTGTTTAAATGTATATCGTGATCATATTGATCGACTAGTTAATCCAATTATACTAATATATATAACATTCCTTTCCATTTTAATGTAATCCTTGATTAACTAAACAAACTCACACATATAATCAAACTTATGCACAAATAAAATATCATAACAATTGAATTTCATCGTAGGATATTATACATTCCAAACATTCGAATATCAGGGTGTCACTGCATATTGAGCCCTTGCTATTTATAGTGAATACATGAAGATAATATACACAAAAAATTACATATATGTTCTTACTTGACACTATATTTTACTAGCCTTATATCCTTATCCTTCATAAGCATATGAAAGCCAAGTCCAAGCTTGTTGAAGCAGCTCTTCATGCTCATATAGGTAGTTCTTTTCTTCTTATATCTACATATGCAATTTTTTAGAAGAACTATTAAGAAGTTAGACTTCAACCTCTTCAACTTGAAGGTCTAAACACATACCTTGGGATGATGTTGCTAATGTGTTCCGATCTCTAGATGTTAAGTTTTCCACATTGAATTCAGCATCTAGTGTTATACTAGATGGGAATTGGGTATCTTAGCATGAGAGATTTTAGGTGGACTTCATTCCCATCCCCACAGTCCACTTGTGCACAAGATCTCTATTTAACCCTTTGGTTAGATGATCGGCTAAATTATGTTGAGTTCTCACAAACTCCATTGATATCATTGATATCACACCATGCATAATGAGCTCACAAATCATGCTATGCCCAACAACTAAATATCAAGACTTGTCATTATACATTTGACTATAATCCTTAGCCAAAGTTGCTTCATTATCACATCTGATAGATATAGGTGATATTGGTTTACGCCACAATGGAATTTCATAAATCAAATTTTTTAGCCACTTAGCTTCTTTACCAGCTGCTGCTAATGCCACAAACTTACATTCCATTATTGAGTTACTCATGCAAGTTTGTTTCTTTGATTCCCAAGAAATGGCATCTCTCCCAAGTAAAAATGTCCATCCACTCGTGCAAGAATGATATTCCATATTGGTAATCCAACTTGCATTTGAATAACCTTCAATTATAGAAGGAAATCTAGAATAGGTTAAACAATAGTTCATTGTTCCTTTTAAGTACTTAAATACTCTATTAAGAGCTTGCCAGTGATTGAACTAGGGTTACTAGTAAATCTACTAAGCTTTCCAACAGCAGAGGCTATATCAAGCCTAGTGCTAATCATGTCATACATGAAACTTCTAATAGCTTTTGAGTATTCAAATTAAGATACTCCAGTACCTTTATTAGGTGGAAGCTTAAGATTAGGATTTATAGGGGTGCTTACATGAGAATAATCTTTAAAGTTAAATTTATTTAAAATTTTCTCAATATAACGAGATTGAGAAATTGAAATACCATTATTCCCACGCTTGATCTTTATACCAAGGATCACTTCAGCCTCCCCATGTCTTTCATAGCAAACTTAGATGACAACAATTTCTTAGTTTTATCAACCTGACTTTGGTCAGTACCAAATATTAACATGTCATCTACATATAAGCAAATTATAACTCCTTTACTAGAAGTGTCAAACTTGCTATATACACACTTATCTGCTTGGTTTAGCACAAAACCATAAGACAACATAACATCATCAAACTTTTAATGCCATTGTTTTGGTGCTTCCTTCTGAGCACATAAAGATTTTATCAACTTACAAACTTTATTCACATTACAAGGCATAACAAAACCTTCAGGTTGTTTCATGTAAATCTCCTCATCCAGTTCATTGTTTAAAATGCAGTTTTCAGATCCATTTGATAAATCATAAGATTGTGTATAGCTGCCAGTGCTGATAATAATCTAATAGTAGAGATCCTAGTAACAAGAGCATAAGTATCAATAAATCAATACCTTCTTTTTGTCTAAAGCCTTCGATAACTAATCTAGCTTTAAACTTATCTATGCCACCATCCACTTTCATTTTCCTTTTAAGTATCCATTTACACCCCAATGGTTTACATCCGGAAGGTAAATCAGCCAACTTTCAAGTATTATTTTGCATAATGGAATCCATCTAATCTTGGATTGATTCTTTCTAAAATGCAACATCTCTAAGAGCCATAGATTCACTATATGTCTTTGGATCCTCCTCAATATTAAAACAATATTGATATTGAGATCCAATCGCATTCCTCTATCCTTCAACTAAATAAAGTTGAAAATCATCACCAAAAGACTTGGTTTTTCTTGCTCTTGTACTTTTCCTGGGTTCAGTTCTAGTGGAAGGTACATCTTTACTATTAACTAAATTTCTACCAAATGTATTACCAGTTTAAGAAACCTTCAAACTATAAGTCATGTCCTTTGGTATAGGTATAGAAGTAAATTTTTATTTCATCAAATATTGCATCTCTTGACTCTATAATTGAGTTTACAGATACATAATCATTAGATTCTAAAACATAGAACCTATTAGCCTTGTAATGTTGAGCATATCCAATAAAGATGCAATCTATACCTCTTTCACTAAAGTTTTCTTTTGGGTCCGGTAAGCCTCACAACAGCTCTACATCCCCAAACTTTTAGATAACTTAATTTTAGGGGCTTTTTATACCAAAGTTTATATGGGGTAGTCTTATTATTTTTATTAGAAATTCTATTTAGTAGATCACGGTCTGTTAAAATTGCCTCACCTTAAAGTCATTCACTCAAACTCGAATAGAACAACATAGGATTAACCATTTCTTTCAAAGTCCTATTCTTTCTTTCTGCTACACCATTTTGTTATAGTGTATAAGGAGCTGTAGTTTGAGGTATTATACCAGTGGACTGGAAATACACCGGATAATAATACTCACCTCCTCTATCAGTACAAATAGTTTTAATTAACCCATTTTGATAAAGCTCTACACATTGTTTATGAATTTTAAATTTATCAAGAGTTTCATCCTTAGCATGAAATAAATAAACATAACAATATTTAAAGGCATCATCAATAAATGTAATAACATACTTTTTATTACGTAATGGTGGTGTAGCATGCAAGTCACATAAATCACTATGTATGAGATCTAAAACTTTACTTTCCCTATTAACTTATTTAAAAGGTTGTCTAGTTATCTTAGTAAACATACATGTCTTGCATTTTTTATTGTTCATATAAAAAGCAGGGATTAAACTTAATTTAGACATATTTTTTAGCCTTTTATAATGAACATGTCCTAGTCTAGCATGCCATAATTGTGATTTGTTCATATTATTATTAGGACTAGTTGAAGCCATACAAACAGATTCATTACTATTATTTAATACAACATAAAGTACCATGTCAACATAAACATACTATTACATAGATAACCAAATCCAACAAAAGTATCATGTCTTGATAAGATATACTTATTAATTTTCAACACTTGTTTGTAATCATAATTATTAAATAAAATACCAGACAATATATTCTTTCAAATCCCAGATACATACAATACTTTATTTAATAATAAATATTTTCCTGAAGTAAATACAAGCTTCACATTTCCTAGTCCTTTGATTGGTTTAGTTGTAACATTGCCTATCTTTAGTAATGATCCATCTTTAATTGGTTGAAAGTCCTTGAACCAATGAAGATCTTTAAACACATTACTATTTGCTCTCGAATCAACCTACCAAGCAACATCATCATCTTGCACATAAAATTCTTTAGAAATTAGTGATACATAATTCTCACCTGAATTATAATTTGGGACTAAAACTGACCTTGTTGATTTCTCGGATCCTTAGATCCACTTGGACTAGCATCATTTTTTCCTTTTACCAACTCGACAATCCTTTTTGAAATGACCAGGTTTGCCACACTTCTAACATGCTAACTTTGGCTTCTTGTTTGGGATTTTGTTAAACTTTATTTTTCCTTTAAACTTTTTAGCATTCTTTGATGATTCACCTTCTTCCACCATATACACTTATGAAGGTACAACCATGTTAATATCCTTAACTTTGTCACTCTCTTGAGACCTTAGGGACTCTTTAATTCTAAAGTGACTACCAACTTCGACAAGACTCAATTTCACTTTTTTATGTTTAAAAGTATGTTTGAAATCCTTACAAGGAGGCAGTTTGTCAATTATACTAGAAACCAAGATAAATTCATCCATCTTCATATCATGTTAAACAAACATTCCTATAATCCTTAACAATTCATTGTATTGTTCCATGACAGACCTTGAATCTATCATTTTGTAATTTATAAAATTACTAACCAAAAATTCTTACTTGAAGAATCTTCTACCATATATATGGATTTAAGGGAATCCCATAGTTATTTTTGCAGATTAAACGTTTTGATAAATATCAAACAGGGAATTAGACATACCGTTTAAGATGTGACCACTATAGATATAGTAATCGTTCTCCCACTTGCATCACCTCCTTATCTGTTCTAGAGTCTCGTTTTCCATTAATTTTGGCATGGGGGTACTAAAAATGTACACAACATTTAGAGTAGTCAACAGAAAATGCATCTTCACCGGCCATCTTCGAAAGTCCTATCCTTCAAACTTGTTCCATTTCGTGAACTTTTTGTCATATCTTTCACAAAATTGTCGTCCGTCATTTTCAACAGTGAATAATTTCAATCTTTGTTGAGAAATTTATTCAAATAAATCGGATGATTTGAGAGTCGTGAAGTACACTTTCAGATTGAAATTATTTAGGGTTTAATCCAAACTTTCAATCAGATAAAATCAGAAATTTAAGAACGAAGTATGAATTGAGTGGAGAGTTTCTTGAATTTGAAATCAGAAGAAGTATTGATCATGTTTCAAAATCGTATTTTACAAGAATAGGGTTAACTGCGAAGGCAGTTTTCATGTTTAAAAACGCTCATTTTTCCCAAAGTTTCACATGTGAAACTTTGAGAAAATTAATTTTAATACGTTTTTTAAGGCAGATCGACCCCAACCAAGGGCTCTGCCCATTGGACCCCGCTCCCAGGGGCGCTGCCCCAGACCCCTGCCAAGGGGGTGTTGCCCCTTAGAACCCACATTGCTTAAGAGCTTCGTCCCTAAAAAGATACTAATATTGAATATCACAATAAACTCAACACAAATGTGCGTTTCGCACCTCCTGACTTGTTTAATGGATATCGTGATCACATTGATCGACTAGTCAATCCAATTACACTAGAATAAATAACAAATTAAACTATTAGTGTATGGTTTTTGGAACTATTTTGTTGTTTTGTTTTTAAAATTATGGCATAATGTTTACACTAATCTTCTTTATAAAGCTTATGCTACTTCTTTGTAAGATAAATCGGTCAAAATTACTTTGAGAGGTTGTAAAATGTCCATAGAATGAAGCACAAATAAGATAACTAAATTTGCGATAATAAGGTATAATTTTGAAAATATTGTTTGACCGTGACTATAACTGTTTTTTGTTGATGCTACATATACTCTCCTTTAATTTTTTTTTTCACTTGTTACACCCCTTACTTTAACTTGTAAAATTAGTAAAAAAATTCTTTTAGGCTTTTTTTATTTGCCATGTCACCCCTTAATATGTTAAACTATTTTTTTTAAGTTTTATGTATTTATTATGATTTTTAGTCTTTATATTTTTTAATATTTTATTATATATATTTGTAGTGGTTACGAGTTTTAAAACAACCAAAAACATAAAATAAATAAAAATCAGATTGTATGCGTAACCATAAAAATCTAATCAAATCGTATATTTGGTTTTCATTTCATTTAATGGTTACATAACATCTTGCTTATTAGGTTCGACTATCCTTATAAACCGAATAATAAATGGTTTAACAGGTTTAATCGGATAACCGAATCGAATATATCGATTTAAACTGTTTAATCGGTTGAATTAGATTCATTTAGGTATTTTTTAATTCTAAAAGATATTTTAAAATGTTTTTTTAATTTCAGAATTGCTAATAATATTATTTATTTTTTATAGATTAAACGTATTTTTTCTAACAAATCAAAAAGTGATCGTTAACAAAATTTTATAAAATAAGAAACTTTTCCAAAACATCAATTTTTTTAAAAATATACAAAAAATTTTAAAATTGGTGTTCCTAAAAAGTAAATTTTTATAAACAAAAAAAAACAAAAACTGGAAGTTACGATAATGAAATTTTTAAAAATGTTATTTTTTTAGTTTGTAACCAAATGTTTAGTTTCTTTTTTTGAAAAAATTAAAAAAAAATTAAAAAAAATGTTTAAAAAGTTGATATCATTATTTTATTTTTTATAGTTTTTACTCACACGTAATATCAATCATATTTATATTCAATATCGTTTTATAATTAATAAAGTGAATATATTTAATATTTTATTTATTCAACTCGTGTAATACACAAGTTTATTAAAGTTAATGACCAATATTTTACTATTAGTGGTGTATGGATCCTTTAAACTAAAAACATTTAAACCTCCAATTGTTGATTACAACCAGGATATTATGCTATCTTCATTTGATTTGTACATGTGTTTGATTTAACCCTCATAATTAACATTAGTTAACCAAAAAGACAAGATAGTTACAAACCATTAAACTAAAAGATGTTCTATGTAATTAGTAAAGATTAACGACCTAACGCATAATATCAATCATATTTATCTTAGAATATCGTTTCATAATTAATAAAATTTAAATTATTTAATATTTTTTATTCAGCTCGTGTAATACACAGGTTAACTAAAGCTAGTAACCAATGCTTGATTTATCTTTACTAATTACAAACCTAACGCGCGCATGCAGACTGACACACACACACATGCATACATACACACAATACATACACACAGACACACATACACGCATACACGCACACATACCTGCACAAATACACACAGACATACACATATACATACACACATATACATACATACACACATACACACATACATGCATGCGTACACGCACACACACGCATACACGCATACATACACGCATACGCACACATACATACACATACTATCACACCCCCGCATATAACGGATATACGAGGATGTAACAAACAGTATCGTCATAACACATTGATAGTTAATAGGGATGCATTAAATGATAAAAAACCAACCGAGAACAAATGGAGACTTATGTTGCAATTAGTCAATTCCACGACAAACATAGTAAAATAAGTATAATGAATTTGAATCTCATAACCCGGGAACAAATAAAAGCAAACACGCCTAACAATGATAACATAAAGTAAAACACAATTGTTTGAAGCACTAGAGCAAGTCTAAAATGAATTCCTTAGGGCCATCTCTAAGGTATCGACTCTAGCTATCATTGATAATTGTTGTTACCTGAAAAGATTTACTCAAAAGGTCAACACATGATTATGGAGTTCACATACTTTAAATAATAAATAAAAATTGATGTTGTGTAAAAGTTTGTAGCACATAAGTGTATATATTTATAAGCAAGTAATATCACATGTAATCATTAGCCTCACAACTAAACCTATAACGCACACACAGATCATGATGGAACGTATTCACCCTAGTATTCGTTCGTGGTCATTGCCAGTCCCAACTAGTATACTAACAAACAAGTTTAGGGGTGTCAACCTAATAGTCCTATCAATAATTGTCTATCGGCTTCAACACCGAAATTAAATAGTTGTGAATAAAGAACCATAAAGAAAACTCATGCATGTACCAGATATAAACTTATAAAATATCAACAAAAAGTACCAAATGAATAATTGATTTCATAGCAGGAAAATATTGAGCATACTTTTAACCCTTAATGTTTATAAAATGATTGTAAGAAAATGGGCCCCTGAAACTCATCTTGATATAATACGAGAATAAAAAAAATAAGGTAATAAGCTTCTACTCAAACGGGCAAACCAAAACGTCAAACGCCTATAATAAAGATAATTAGATTGTAAACATGTCTAATAATGTTTAATACTTCTAATCTATTTTGGGTCGGTTTGGGTTTATTGCGCGACTCACTATATATATATATAAAATGATTACTTTCATAAAGAGGCACGTGTGCGTATGTGTGTATATATATATATATATACACACACAATTAGCTCACTAGACATCTTATATATATATAGCTATAATTTACCTATACCTGAGTGGGTCACAGGAAGACGCCAACCAAAAGTGGGAGGCTATGGCAACTAGAGTCATACAAGCAGCTAAATAAACGCTTAGGACTACAACAAATAGGACAGCGGTCATAAGGAATCCTGATGGTGGAATGAAAATGTACAGGAGAATATAAGAATTAAACAACAAAGTTTTAGAGAGCTATTACACTGTAATAACGATGAAGAATGAGCCGAGCTAAAACTTAAATACAAAGAGGCTAAACGAGAGGCGAAAAAGTTTGTGTCAGAGGCAAAGAACACAGCATACGAGAGGATGTATAAGCGATTAGAGACGAAAGATGGTGGATATGATATGTTTAAGATTTCCAAGGCAAGGGAACGTTGAAGACATGACCTGAGAATGGTGAAGTTTATAAAGGCCTCGGATGGTAAGGTCTTGGTGAGGGAAAAAGACATCAAGGGGAGATGGAAAACTTACTTCGATAACCTTTTCAACATAAAGAACCGTAATCAGCAAACGGAGATCGATGAAACAAATCAAACGACGCAACAAAACAAATGTTATTGTAGAAGCATCACAGTCGATGAAGTGACGAGAGCTTTGAAGAAAATGGGAAGGGCTAAGGCGGTGGGGCCAGACAACATCCCGATTGAAGTGTGGAAATGCCTTGGAGATGAGGGCATACAATGGCTAACGGACTTATTCAACACTATCTTTAAGACAGGAAAGATGCCAGAGCAGTGGAGAAGCAGTGTCATAGTCCCCATATATAAGAAAAAAGGAGATGTCCAATGTTGCGCAAATTATAGGGGAATAAAGCTATTAAGTCACACGATGAAACTATGGGAAAGAATTATTAACACGAGAATTAGACGATAAACTCAGATAGCGGTAAACCAATTTGGATTTATGCCAGGACGCTCTACAACAGAAGCTATACACGTCATAAGGAGGATAATGGAGAAGTATAGAGAAAAGAGAAGAGACCTACATATGGTATTCATTGACCTAGAAAAAGCTTATGACAGGGTGCCGCGGAAACTCATCTGGGAAAGTCTACGACTTAGAAGGGTACCAGAGAGGTATATCAAAATAATACAGGATATGTATGACGGGGCAAAAACGTGTGTACGAGCACCGGTCGGAGACACAGACTTATTCACGGTGGAAGTGGGACTACACCAAGGATCGGCATTGAGCCCATTTCTCTTCACAGTAGTGTTGGATGAGATGACCAAGTCGATACAAGAGCCAGTCCCATGGTGTTTGTTGTTTGCGGATGATATTGTCTTAATATCAGAATCTAAGACGGTGCTTAACGAGGGACTAGAACAGTGGAGAGCAGCACTAGAACGCAGAGGCCTAAGGATAAGTCGCTCTAAGACAGAATACATGCATTGTAACTTTAGTGGTGAGGCCGAAGAGGACACCCAAATCAGTTTACAGGGCATGGCGGTCCCCCGAACGTCTAGGTTTAAATACCTTGGCTCGTACGTACAGGAAGACGGAGAGATACACAACGATGTAGCCCACCGTGTGCAATCAGGATGGTGCAAGTGGAGAGCAGCATCAGGGATTCTGTGTGATAAGAGGTTCCCAGCAAAACTAAAGGGAAAACTATACAGAGTGGCAGTGCGCCCAGCTATATTATACGGCACAGACTGTTGGGCCATAAAGAAATCGCACGAAAGACAAATAGAGGTCGCAGAAATGCGAATGCTGAGGTGGATGTGTGGACACACAAGATTGGATAGGATAAGAAATGACGTCTTTCGCCACAGGCTAGAGGTGGCTTGTATCACAGATAAAATAAGAGAGGGCAGATTAAGATGGTTTGGGCACGTGAAGAGGAGAACAATGGCAGCACCTGTTAGAGCAGTAGAGAACATCAACCTAGAGGGTAGGAGATGTAGAGGTAGACCTAGATTGACTTGGGACGAGATTATTAAGCGAAATATGATAGACCTGCATCTTTCTGAGCACATGATCGAGGATAGGAGTGAGTGGAGGCGTAGAATTAAAGTTAATGACTTTTAGTGGGTTTTGAGGGTGGGAAGGGTTTTCGGTGACTTGTGCCCCCCCCCCCCCCCCCCCGCGTGAGGTGTAGTCTCTCTCGTCTACCCTTTTGGGTGTTAATTGTAGCTTTTTATGTTGTGCACACGTGATTATTTCTTCATGTGATTTCTTCTTATGTATTGTATGATTTGTTTTAGGATTGCTATTGTTATTGTCTTTGTTTTCAAGTAGGGGGTCTCTTCGGAAGCGGTCTCTGTATTTTTCAAGATAGAGGAAAGACTTGCCACCACATACCCCTCCCAGACCCTGCTTTTAGCGGGATACACTGGGTATGTTTGTTTGTTTGTTTGTTTATAAGACATATATGAGATATTAGATACCAAATGCATATAATACATGTAGAGTGTACTCAAATCACATTCGTATTCAAGACACATATGGGGTGTAGCATAATCACTTGTTTGAAATAATTCCAACTATTCTAAGGTCGAATTTGTAACCAAATTTCTAAGGTGTTCGTTACAGAAATAAGTTGCATGTAAAGTTAAAAAAAATTAGTTGAAGGTATATTTATGTATTTATGCAAGTTATTCTAAACAAGTGTGGGTACATGAATTCTTGAAGCTCTTGTTTATCGAGCCATCCAAGAACCATGACAACCACACCCAATCCTACACTCATATATCCTTCAAACCCCTCAATTCGATTCACCAACTTTCAATTTCACATTTCCCCCAAACCCTTTAAATCTTCTTCATCATCATCAAGGTCTGCTTCATTCACGATCAATTGCAGTAACCCCTTTAACGATAACAACGGCAATGCGAGTCCCGACCCCAAAAACAACGGTGGGGGATTGAAGAACTTGTTGTCTGGTATAGTCGATGAAAGGGTAGATGAATTGCTAAACAAAGAGGAAAATAAGGTTTTGTTAGATGGGTTGGATAAAGCTACACAGAGAGTTGAAATTGCCAAGAAGGAGCTTGCGAAGATCGAACAACAAGAAATTGAGAATAATAAGATGAAAGAGTACATCAATCAGCTTGAAATTAGAGCAGCAGAGGTTTGTTTCTTCATCTTGTAGTATGTAATTGTTAGGGTTTTACTCCAATTGCACTATAAATTTTGCCAATTGTGATCATGGGAATTATTAGGTTAGCGTTTCTGTTGGGAAGTTTAATGGGGTTATGATATGTTAGATCTTGAAAAGAGTTGAAGATGATTTTCTAGACGATGATACAATAAAGGTAGCTACTTGGATGTTCCATCAAATTGAATCGTATCTTATTGTATCGTATCATATCAATACTTATATATCCAAACTTCTATGGTATAAGATAGTCGTTATGATGCCGATGATGTTTTGTTTATAAATGACACCTTACTTGTTTGATAATGTCTATAAATTCAGTATCCAAATATATGTGGTATAAAGCATATATGGTATCTGCTCATATGGTTCAGGTCTCTAAGATCAATGGAGAAAAAACATTTTTGTTTAAATATATGATTCACATAACATGTGTTAGATAAAGATCCCCTAATGAATTGATTAACAACCAAAGACTTAACAATATGCCACTGATATACATATATGTTTTGTTTGTTAAAGATTGAGGAATGCCAGAAGGAACTATTAGAAGCAAGAACACTTGTTGAAGAAGCAGAGCGATCTCTCGAAGGTGAAATTGAAGATAAGAAGTCGATGATGACAGAAACAGAAAGACAAGAAATGTACAAAAACAAAGAGAGATTTGAATCTGTAAAAGCTGCTTCTATCTCAGCCATTGTTGGCACTTTGGCTGGCCTACCTATATCATTAACTCAGGCAGCCAATATTTACCAGTTAATACTCCCTTCAGCAATCACACTCATCAGCTGTGCATTATTTGGTGTCACCTTCCGTTATGCTGTTCGCCGTGATTTGGATAATTTTCAGTTGAAAACAGGAACTTCTGCTGCTTTCGGCTTTGTCAAAGGTATTAGCAGATTCTGCTTCAGATTATCTGATTATCATGGGTCATACGATCAAATAATCAGCTGAAAAAAAAGTGATTATCAATTTGTGAAATAACTATACCTGATCAAGCCTTATCTTATTTTTTCTTAATAAAAAGCTCATTTTGTCACATATTATGTAGTCCTTTATTAAATATCAATAATTTTGAATAACACCATCTGATTATTACAACTTGAGACGGTACATGCACACCCAAACACATCCTATCATGTTTTTGTTTGGATTTGTAATGCAGGCCTTGCTACTCTGGGAGGCGGACCGCCAATGGAGTTAGAAGTTGGTAGTGTATTGTCTCATGCTTTCTCCGGTGCAGTTTATGTATCAGAGAATCTTTTGATCTTTTTGTTTGCTTCTGTTGGTTTGGATTTCTGCATTAAACTTGGGATTTTAAGTCCATTTCCGATCGAAGCAGATGTATCAACGACTAAAATGGATTGAAGCATTACCTGCACCAGATTTTGTGTTATAGGTTGATATTTGTATATACAGACAGTTGTCATGAAGATGAAACCATTGCTTCTGGTTCTTGCTTTAGGAAAATAGCACATTTGTTGGTACAATTTCCTTAACCAGTATATTGTGCATTTATGTTCAAGTTTTGCCAGGTTCCTTTATTTGTTGTAAACGGGTCGTAAATGTATTGGCGGATTATAAACCAATAAAGTTGTTAACAGGTTAAACATGATGTAAATGTATTGAGACTTAAGAGAGGTTTTGGTTTTCGTCTTAATAATAAATAAAGCACATATGTGCACCATAGCACATCCTACTTAAGCTCAAATCACTTTGAAGGGGAAAAGAGATTTCAAAATTAAAAAGTTAGTGCATTTAATCATATCTAACATACTTCAAATTCATATAAAAAATTTTAAAAAAAAAATGTTTCCGATCAATTCAAACCGACGTGTCTCACTTTGACCTTAACCAACATCACCCATAGCAATACTAATTTTGAGCCATTACCCAACCCATTTGACCGTAAAAAAACACTTAAACCACTGATCTTACAACTTAAAGTGGATCGAACCGTTAGAACCAGATTGTATTTATTCTATAGGTTGATATGTACATATAAATTTAACTCCATTCTTAATTTGTCAACATCAACTAGTGCACAATCATATCTTAATTTGCTACTTTGATATGGCTCAAGTTTACCAAAATACAATAAAGAATAAGCTCGCATGAAGAAGATGTATCATTGACCGATACAGCCAATCAAATTACAGAAATAAATGTTCATGGGACTATGATTGATAATTAGAAATACAATTTGGATCTTATAGTGATTATTAAACAATCTCAAGATTAAAAAAGTTGATTAAAAGAAGTCAATGATTGTACTTTTGCAGCTGGTGGATTAGTGAGTATTATAGTACAAGCATGCAATATCTCGATAGTTTTTAACTTTTTAGTGGTGGATCAAATGAATACATCATTCATATGAATCTTTGCT
>BJCN01152847.1:0-15428 GCA_018326445.1 Flaveria brownii
TAAGATTATTATTACTTTAAATTTTAGAATAATATTTAAACATTATAACACTTATAATGTTATTATTATTCATTATTTAATTAATTTGTTAATCACCAAATTAATTATCAAGCATACTAAGTCCTCAAAGTTTTAAAATAGCATAAAAGGTCCTTATAAACCTTAACAAAGTTAACCTTTAATTTAATAAAAAAATAAGATGTCACATGAATCTTCCAGTAAAGTTGGCTGAAACCTTCTTCAATGTCTTGAATATGCTAGGTTTCATCTGAGGAACCGGAAGAGTGTGGGCAAACTGAAGCTTGTCCTGGTCCAGTTCACAGTTGATAATGTGCTCTATGAACCGAGGATACATGTAGAATGAATCCCGGTTAATATTGCTGATCAGATTCTGCAGCACAAACTGTGAGTAGTTGAACTGTAGGTTCCTTACCATCCTATGGATCACGCACCCCAAAGCATGTGGGATTTGATCCCATCCCCGAATTTATTTGATAGGCAATGAAGAACAATGTGCAGCAGAAACTGCCAGTTATAAGAAAAGTTATACTTATAAACTATAGACCTGTGCACATTACATACATAGCCCATTTGGAGATAAGAATCTGCCAAATGCAAGTTGGGGAAATCAATATGGGCGCCCGTATCTTGGAGCTCCAGATGCTCCCTGATGGTGGTTTCACTGATAATCAACTCCTGACTGCATATCGTCGACCGAATAACCCTTTGAACATTGTGGGTGTCACTCTTTGCATTTGACCAAGAGTCGGCCATGTGGTTAGAGTAAACAAGGGGGTTCATGGTGAGGGCGGTGAAGTATGTCGATTGATTATGGAACAGGATGATTGGGGCATAGTCGGCATCTTTTGTAGAATCAAGGATCGCGACTTGGTTGTGTTGGGAATTGAGGGCCATTGTTTCTGAGTATCTTTTTGATTTGAGGAACGATAAAGAAAACGAAGGATAGTGGGGGAAATTTGGGAGTTATCTCTGTAAATTGTGGGTAGAAAGTTTTATAACGGTAAGAAAGGAAAGAGATGGTCGTAGTTTATATATAAATGGAGGTAAAATCTTATCGGATAAGGGGTAATGGTGATTGAAAAGATGGCTTAAGTTTCGACAAGATTAAGCGGCAAGATAAATCTATTTAAATAAATCAACGACATCTTCTTTTTCTGACAAAATTCTTTTACCTTTTTACAGAGTGGGGCGCAAAAGATATTCGTTACAGTTAAGTTTCTTCCAAAGGTTAAATGTCTTCCGAAGTGTTTCCCTTTAAGTGTTTCTTTCGAAGCAAATTTTACTTTCGAATGTAAATATAGTCTTAAGACAAATCTGCTTCTGAGAGTAAATTTTTTTCCGAAGGGTAACACTTGTGTTTCCCTTTAAGTGTCTTCATCAGCTTGGTGTTGAATACTGAAGTTGTCAGTTGGGGAAGTTTAGGGCTCATTTGTCTGACAACTTGTTAATACTCCATTGGTTTTAAAGATGGTGAGACTCTCCGGGTTACCAGCTATATGAGCTTGATCTTCATGTATTCTTAGAGATCTTAGGAGAGTCCTTGGCAACTCAAACATTTTATCTTCATAGGAATTAGTTTGACCACCTGTTCCAGTTGAAACAATCATGGGAAACAATTCTATATTGAAAATATGTTCAGGACCATTCCCCTTAACACAAGGAGTGTGCTCGTTAACAATAATATTGGATGATTTCTCAAATTGTTGATTCTGAATATGGGGCACTCTATAATCTTTGGATCTTGAAGAATATCCAACAAAGATAGCATAATCCGACTATTCAGTAAATTTTGCTAAATTGTCCTTCGTGTTAAGTATGGTACACCTGCTATCAAAGGACCTAAGAAAGCAAATGAATGGTGGTCTCTTGTTCTATAGCTCATAAGAGATTTTTCCATGGGTCTTAACTATAAGTACTCTATTATGCACATAGCATGTAATGCTGACTGTCTCTGCCCAGAATGTTAGAGGCAGCTTTGAATCAGCCAACATAGTTGTAGCAGCCTTAATAAGTGTCATATTTCTCCTTCCAGCAATACCATTTTGTTGAGGAGTTCTGAAAGCACTATATTATCTGATTATCCCCTTAGAGTTGCAAAATGAGTCAAGAACTTGATTCTTGAAATTAGTTCCTAGGTCACTTTTTAATATTTTTACCTTATGATCTATCTAGTTCTCAACTTTAAGAATAAAAGATTTTAAAATTTCAGTAGTTTTATCTTTAGTTCTTAAAAAGAAAACACATATTAATCTAGTGAAGTCATCAATAATCACAAGGCAATATGATATCATTCCAATGCTCATTATACTTATAGGACCAAAGAGATCCATATGCAACAAGTGTAATGGAGTGGTGATAGAGTCACTTCCTTGGATTTATAAGGAATCTTGTGTTGTTTCCCTTTCAGGCAAGCAACACAATTATCCTTGCAAATAAATTTGTTTTTAGGCATATCATGTACCAAGTTATTTTTGACTAGTCTTAAAATTAACATGACACATTCTCTTATGCCATAAAGTTGACTCATCGCCATTAGCTTTGGAAAGAAAGCATGATACTTCACCTAGTGGGGAAGCATTTTTCATATCAAGCTTTTACATATCCTATTTCCTGGGAGATTTAAGAATAATCAATTCCTGAGGAATTGTCATCCTAGGTTTGAGAATAATGCACTCGTGTTCTGTGAAAAGCATGTGGTGCTTTTGGTCACAAAATTGAGAAACACTTAATAGGTTGTGTTCAAACTGTTTGATAAAGTTTACTTTATCAATTTTCAACTTACCATTAGATACACTTCCTCTTGTAGAAATATATCCTCCGGTTTCACCTCCAAACTGAATAGGTCCTCCATCAAAATATTGAAATTGTTAAAGAAAAGAGCTGTTTCCGGTCATGTGCCTTGAGCATCCACTGTTCACAATCCATATATTTCTATTTTTGTCAAGTGGATGTCTTTTCACATAAGGTGAGAAAGTTAGTTGCTATTAGAA
This sequence comes from Flaveria brownii, assembly GCA_018326445.1. Taxonomy (NCBI): domain Eukaryota; kingdom Viridiplantae; phylum Streptophyta; class Magnoliopsida; order Asterales; family Asteraceae; genus Flaveria; species Flaveria brownii. The sequence continues at coordinate 3,012 of BJCN01152847.1, forward strand.
ACCCTGGCCTTGTTGGTCTTGGGTTCTTCCAATGTGGATGACATAATTGAACCAAAATGTAAACATGGGGGGTTTAATTGTGGTTTTGGAATAAGAGGTTTGAGATGCAGTATCTTCTTTGATCTTTTATTCCATCCTTTGGTTGACCAGCGAGGATGAGCTTGATGAAGCTTGAGTAGCATAGCTTTCTTCCGATGCTTTTTTCTTCTCGGAAGAGGCTTTCAAAACCTGTTCTTACGAATCAGTCTTCTTTTCAGAATGTTTCAAAGGAATTCTCTTGTTCTTTAGAATTTTCTTTGACTTTTCTTTCGAAGCTGTTTTTCTTTTGAAAGAATGAGTTTCTTCCGAAAGCAATTTGGATTCAGAAGTAAGTTTTATTTTTCTAAGCATTTGAACCATGTGATAAGGTCCAAATGTGAAGCATTCCTTAACCTCTTCCTTTTTAATATTATTTGCATAATATGTGCTTGTATGATTGTAATAACAATTTTTAGCCATATGGTTGTTTAGACCACACATTATGCATTCAATGTTACCTTTCATGGGGTGTGAAGTATGTTATTTATTGCTTTTCTTAACAGTCTTCCCCTTCAGTTTCTTATCCTTCACCTGGATAGGAGTGCTGGTATTGCATTCATTTTTTGGATTAGATCTTCCAACCACCTGAAATCCTTCTGAGATAAACACATCATTTTACTTTAGGTCTATCTTCAGCTTGAATTCAGCTACTTTCTTGGCAGTTTTCCTAGCTGCCTTGGCTTTGTTTCTTCTGGCTTTAGTGGTTAGAGGTTGGTCATTACAGGTGAGGATCAATTTCTCTACCTGATCCTTTCCTGTATTGGTCTCCATATTTGTATCATTTTTCTTCTCATAAGATATGAGGTCAGCAGATGGACCCTCTTACTCTTCAGTACTATATCTTGGTTGTGTTATAGACTTATAAGAATATGGTGGAGGAATTTCATTGGTTCCCAACCCACCTTTGTTTTAATAACATATTTTTGAGTGGGAAGATGATGCAAGAATGGTTTGAAAGTTATGCTTTTCAATAGCATACTTTTTTGCTTTAGCCTCGGTTATGACTAGATAGGCTTGAGCCTTAGTTAACTTGGAAATTAAATCTTTGATTTGAGTCCTGTAATTGGTTTGTTCATGCTTTAAAGAGGACATAGTTCTTTCTAACTCTTCAATTTTCATTTTATAGTCAGATTCTGCCCTTAAAATAAGATTTTAAGATGTTTAAGGACTAAATATCAGATTTGATTTCCATGTTATAGTCCTGATACAGTTTGACTTTAGCAATACAAGATGGAGTGCAAAGATGTTCGTATATCTTGCTGTCATCAGTTCCAGCCATGAGTGTTTGAGCAGGAGTCACTTCTTGTACCATGAAGCTCCAGTTAACTTCTTGAGCAACAACAACAGTTTGTTGTTCAGTCGAAGCAACTTTATGTGTGGCAGGATGTGTGGAGGCTTGAGTAGCTCCTGGATTGGATTCTGGAGCTCTGCATTCCCTGGCAAAATGACCAAGTTGATTACAGTTGTAGCACCTGGCCTTGCTTTTGTCAAACCCGAATTTGTTGTTGGTTGGGTTTTGAGGGAACTGCCTTCCAGTTCTTTTAAAAAACTTCTTTGCTCTATAAGTCAGTAGAGCCATTTGTTAGATGATGTCCATGTATTCAATATCATCTGGGCTGAAGCATTCTAGATCTTCAAAGAAGAATTGAAAGTCACTAGAATGTTTATTTCCCAAAACAAAGGCACAATTGTTCAGGAAGGGACTTAATTGAGCCTATTGAGACTTTGGTGTTTCAGGAAAAGTAATGTATGGACTAGAAGAACAAGGTTGCTGCTGGGAGTAAGTCAGATACTGTTGGGACTAGGGTTTCTTGATCCTTCAGCAAAAACTAGAGCATTGCTAGTGAGAGGACTAGAAATTCTGTTCATCTAATGGCCTTTCTGAGTCTCCATCTTTACACGGTATCCATAAAAAACGCCGAATAGTTCAGCTATTGTGATAGTGTTCAAATTCTCTGTTCTCTTGATGTAAAAAGTCCACTCTTGAGAAAGTATACTCATGAACTTTCTTGTTAGATCTCTTTTGTCAAGAGAAATTCCAACTGAATGAAGTGATGAGATAAGATCCATGTACCTGAAATATTGCTGGCTAAGAGTCTCTCCGGTAATATAGGTAAAGTTTTTAAACTGCTGATTTATGGAATCTTTTTTTGAGTCACTAAAACCATAGTACATCTGAGTCAAAGCATCAAAGAGTTATTTTACCGTCTTACAATGCTCAAAGCCTACCATGATGGAGTTTGGTATGGTTGTAAGCAGTACAGTCATGGCTTTGCTATCGATGTTCATCTTCTTGTGGTCTTTATCTGAGTAATCTTCGACATCCTTTTCTATCATGGCACCTTTTCCATCTGGTGATGCCACCTTTGGCTTGTAAGGACCATTAGTAATAGATCTTCACATTTGACTATCTTGATATTTAATGAAATCTTCAATGCGCATACGCCAGGATCTGAAGTTCTCAGGAGTGATGATAGGAGTTTTAATCATCGTTCCCATTTCAAATTCTGATGAATTCTGGTTCGTTGCCATTTTAAGTGAGGTGAGTGTATGAGTGAAAAGTCAAGATAATTTGGGATGGTAAGATCTCACAATTAAGAGCCTGAAAGCTCTGATGCCAATTGCAGGATCGATACAAGTCACTTAACACAAGAGTTCTCTCTTAAACTCACTAAATTACACTCAAATGATGAAGCAGAATCTTCTAAGAGTTAATAATAATATACTAAGTAAGCAAGACACAAGAAAAGGTTTTCAAGATACTTGAATATATTAATTCTCAACTCAAAGTTTACAAGACTCTTACAAGCATGCTCTTATGAGCTTACAATGAGAACTATATATACTACTATCTACAGCTGGTTATATTTGGAAAACCAGCTGAGAAATACAACTAGACAAAATACTACAGATGCTAGAAGTATGTAAAATAAGACAAAGTATTATCCTAGTATTAGTAGTCATGATAAGTCCATGACTTACCTTTTGTCACCAACTAAAGTTGGTAACTGTACTAATCTATGATTGGTAAGCAGTGGATAAAGTATGGTCAAACATATTCGCATGGAGAAGTTCCATGCAGTCTGTCAGTGTATCAGTTGACTGACAAATACCTTACTTTATCCACCCATCACAGTTGCTTCTTCCGAAGGTGAGTAAACTTTTAAAGACATAATTAAAATCTTCCTAAGCTACTTTGGCTTTGGAATGAACAACTACTTCGAATCAACTGCTCCCAGTATTTATTTTCTTTATAATTCGGAAGAATAAACTTAGTATCGGAAGACTAAGTTTCTATTCGAAAGTTCTTCTAGTCTTGGTTTCGGAAGGTGATGGACTTATCTTTGGAAATGCAGCTCTGTATTCGGAAGTGCTTCATAAATTGTACCAAAATCAAGTTAAGTGTTTGTTTTGGTTGCACCAGCCTTATCAGACCCGACATAATATGAGCACAAATCTTATTCTTAATATTCATGTTGACAATACCGTTGGAAAGCTTCCTATAAACTATGACCAAATGATGGTTTATAGGTGTTATTATTCAGTAGTAAGCATCCAATCTTCATGGATTCTAAAGTCCGTCAGTAATCACCAACTAATTACAATGAACTATTGGCTTTCTTATTTTTAACTTTTTAGTGTTTTAGTGGATTCTATTGTTGTCAGACCATGTGTATATTGTCGTCAGCATACTCAATATTCTAGTGATGATGAAACACAAATATAAATGAGTTAAATTGATTGATTATATTTCCAAAAGGAGGCATCAGAGAAAAAAGTTGAATCTATGATAGACTTAGTAATTGGGTTTAATTTTGGTTTTATACACATGACTCTTCAATCATTTATGAAAAAATTATTTATTTGCTGTTACAGTTTGACTATAAATATACAGATAACCATATGTTTAGTTTAGCGTTTAGGCATATCTTTTTCAGCTTTGGCGATTAGTCAACTCTTAGTGCACCTACTATTCAGCTTCTAGGACAACTTTATATCATAATGTGGTAACATAAAAAGTCTACACCATTCATTTTCATTTAAAGGTTTTTAAGACAATTATCACATTGTAATAACGGGTCCAATTACAAACAAGATAATGGCCCCAACAATGATGTAACATTAGAAATTAAAACTTCTTGATGAAGTCCAAAATGTGGTTGTTGATCTCTTGTGGCTTCTCTTGGTTGATAAAATGAGCAACTCCTTCCATCACCACCACTTCTTCGAGCCCGGGCACCATCTTCTTGAACCCACCACCGTGTATGTACTCCTTCGTTCCCGGAAAGGCGTACGTTAGATCTAAGTCTCCGACTATGAATTTCGCAGGCACTGATATCTTTGATCCGGTCCACGCAGCACACAACTCCCAGTTTCTACAATTCAAACTATTAATTAAACACCATGATAAGTGTTTCTAGAGCATATATAAAACCTTTGCTTTATGTCCTAACATTTAGGGGGCCTAGAATTATTTAGTAGATTATACAAACACACACTTATAAACATCAACTGCATTTAATAGAAGAACCCTAAAATTTTGAGATATTCAGTTAATTCTAACATTTGCATGAATTTTTCTTGATCTCACTTGTGTTAGTTATACTCATTAGTTTATATATACAAATATTGTCATGTGCCAAAATATGGTGATTTCAATATGACGAGTTAAAATAATAATTATGAATGTTTCAAAAAGGGCCTCAATATTATGTACGATCCACTACATGAAAAAGATTGAGCCGGCCCTTGATAGTTTGAACTAGACATAAGTTTATATAAGTAGTTTATGATTACTAACAGATCAAAACAACGATAGTAGTTAAATCCTCCGCGGAATCCCGTGGCACGATACTTGGATGCAAAGTAGTTGAGGTCTTGTTCGGTTAACCAAGAAGGTAAAGTGCATGGAGGTGGATTGAAGGACTTTGCATAGTCTTTAGGTAACTTAGGTGCACTCGGCTCTCGCTTACAATAGAAAGCGGCAAGTAGTCTTTTCGTATCAACTTTTGCAAACTCTTCTTCCCACCCAACTTCCTGATAAAATATCATGTGAAACATCTTTAGAAATACTAAAAGATGATGAAGACAACAAGAAATCATCAATTATTTATGTTAAAAAGGATGTAAGATTACATGTAATGTGGTGATCGGAAATGGATCCAAGATTTGTTATATATATTAATTACTGGTATGTATTAAAATTTTAATATATTTAACAAACAATGTTATATGTGAGATACACTCGGTAGAGGTTTTGACCTTTAAAGGAAAAGTTTTAATTTCAAAACGTATAATTTTAAGTAATATAAGAGTAAAATAGATACAAACACATAAATTTTCACATGTCAATGCATGTTACGCTCTTAGAGTCCGTCCCTAGTACTATTGGTGAATCCATTGAATAAGACTTTAAAGTTGGTAGCGTCTTCATTGAATAAGACTTTAAAGTTGGTAACCTCTTCATTGAATAAGCCTATCACATGTTTAGAGTTATGGTGTACTTTTCTATCTTTACAAGACTATTAATGTTACCTTATGTTTCCATATCATGTTACTTTTGTCATTTCAAAATTTAAGATATTGCATATATTGCTTAACAAAAATAATATTTAGTAATCTATCAAAAGCACAATTGGTTACCCTTGACACTTAAATTAACATTTCTATTTTTCCTTTTAAAACCCCTACCCAATAAACCTGTTTTTTTGTCACAGAACCCAAAACCTCCGGCATTTAATGAATTCTTAAAATATTCCATCTCAACTACTTAACATATCTATTATTCAATCTTATAAGAATATAACACACTTTGTATAACAAAAAACACATTGAAGAAAAATGGGCATTAGTAATAACATTTTGGACAACAAACAACATTTTCCGACTGAAATTATAACAGCAAAAACCTCTGCATGTGGCTAATATCATCTCGTACGTGATCCTCAAATTCTTGTAAATAAAGATACATTGATAATATTAATTATGATACAGCTACACTTAAAGAAATGCAACTCTTATAATATATATGATGCATTAACCTTGAAAAATTTGCATTAGACTTTAAAAATATTGTATTAGCCTAAAAAAATCATTGTGATGGATAATACAATCTTTTTAATAAGCTAATACAACTTTTCTTAAATTCTTTTAAAAAATGTTACATTAGGTCGATCATTTTACTAGTATAGTTGGAATACGCTAAGTAATAAACAAAACAAAACAAATCAAATCAAGTCAAAGTAGATCGAGTATCACCTGAAACCTACAGATATAGAAATCATCACCAAAAGTCCGTCGAAAATACTCCACCGGTTTAACCAACGGGTTCCTAGGCGTATAGGCCACACTCAAGTTAACCAGAGCCTTGACTCGATCGGGTCGAAAGAGGCACACGTACCATGCGATTATGGCACCCCAGTCATGACCCACAAGGTACACCTGGTCCAGACCCAACGACTCAAGCAGGCTCACCAAGTCCCCCACTACATGCAACGCCGTGTAGCCGGTGGGGGACTCGGGTGCGTCTGAGCCACCGAACCCACGAAGGTCAGGTGCGATGGCTCGATAGCCTTTGGAGGATATGAAGAGCATCTGGTGGCGCCATGTGTACCATAGCTCAGGGAACCCGTGAAGGAAGAGCACCACGGGTCCGGACCCGATCTCGGCTACATGCATGTTAATGCCGTTAGTTTTGATGGTTTTGTGTTGTATTTTCTCCATGTTTGTTTGTTAATTTGCTTTTTTTTCTTTTTGGTGTGTGGGTATGAAGGTTAAATGGGGAAGTTTGAAGGTTTAATAATGGAGGAATGTGATTGGGGTGAAGAAGAAGATGATGATCTTGGAAATGACGGGGTGAATTTAACTTTTTGAAAGTTTCAATATGGGTGTTTCATGTTAGTCCCTTTGGTTGAAGCAAAATGCCAAACTAAACCTCTAAGTTTTATATGAGTTTTAGACTATTCACGTCTCATTACTTAAAAGTTTTTGAAGGAAACATTTATATTATGTGAAATAGTTTTAAATATATAAAAGAGAAAATTTTACTGTTTATCTGTAATTTAAGAATTTAATATTCGAGCCTTATAATTTTTTTAATATTTTTAAAAATGACTGTGATTGAAGAAGAGATATAAGGTAATGATAAATGTAAAAAAATTATTATTTAATTGAAAAGAGATAAAAATAATAATTTTTAGTGTAATATAAAGATGAAGGTATTCTATGAAAGGTTTATTTTTGTTATTATGTTTTCTATATTATATGTAATGGTTATTAGTGGAGGAGAAAAAAACTATTAATGATCATTTGTATATTTGCCAATGTTTATCCCTATAAATTTTTAAATATTTTTTAAAAGAGATTATGAGTGGAGAACATAAAAAATATAATGATAGAGATATAAAAAATATTATTTAATTAAAAAGTAAAAAGAAAAATTAATTTTTTTTAATATGATTATAAGAATGAATACGAAAACCCGATATGAATATTCTTAAACAATGCTATGCTAACATTATGCTTTTGTTTTTACTATATTTGGTTAACATGTATTTTAATTTTACTATATTAGTCGACATAATGCATAAATCAATAATCACAACTAACTATTAGTATTACATATTAATCATAATCAATATATTAGGTCCTATTCATAACTAGTTAAAAATTAGAATTTACCCCCACGTTGCGGCGGGGGGTTTAAAACCGTGTTAAATAGCACCAATGCTACATCAGTGACCACCAACACTAAAGTTGCGGGACGTAAAACACAAAAAAGTTTAACTAAGTCGATATAGGACCTGCACGTTACGACGAATCGATCAAAAGGAAAAATATAGATGTAAAAACATTGAACCACACACATGGCCGATCCATTAGTGTTGTTGGGTCAAGCTAGGACTTGAGGCCCCTTAAAAATTAGGGTCCCATTTTCTGGAAACTAATTTAATATATGTATATGTATTTTGGGCTAGATAGTACACATCAGGAATGGATTATCTTGATTGGGCGTCAGAAATTGAATCCATAAATACAAAAATTCAAAGGGGCTAAGGTGACAACGTAAGTCATGCTGTCTTCTGGGCGAGTTCTAGAGTAAGGGACGATAGTTGCTTAAACGCTGGCGAAGATTACGAACAGTCACCTTATTGCCTTGTTCAATCGCCATAGATTACTTCCAGACTTCTAGTCGACTGCTTACTATTATCGATGAAATCGTCATTGTTCAGTTCTATCAATTTCAAATTGGCTTTGAAATCACTATTTAATCGATTTATAGGTCCTTCATCTTTTTTCATTTGATTTCCAGTTCATTTTTCAACACAAATATGTATCAAAGGTTCACAACATGTAGATAGAATTCATAGAAAGTGTTCCATGTTTATCTTTTCAACACAAATATGTAAAATATATATAGTACAACACCTTATATATAAAAAAGTCAATAATTAGTATAATATAAATATTAGAAGGTACACACAATAGCATACCTAAAAACTTTTTTCATGGGGTTCGGAAACTTTGAAGGCCTGCATGGTTCTCCATTGCTAATTATTAATCATTTTTAATACGGTCCGATTCAAGTTTGGCCGAATCACACAATTAGAAGATAAAAAATAAAATTGAAACAAATAAATTCAACACTAAGAGTGTAAATGTTACAAGATAATTCGTGAGTAAAGGATCGGCTCGCCAAAATCTCAGATTGAACGGGCTTAAACAAGGTCGAGCTCAAGCTCGAGCTTATATTATTGACCATTTAGTAAACGAGCTTGAGCCAGAACTTTATGTATCGAGTCCTCTTGAAATGAACTTAAATATATATTTATACAGATAATTGTTATTATATTAAAAATTGTGATAAAAATAATTAAATAATAAACAAGGGGTCTTAAGCCGAGCTCGCCTTTGAAAAATTCTAAACTGAAAAAATTCGAGTTTTAAAATTGAATCTTTACACGAGACGAATCGAGTCATACAATTAACACTCTATATGAGACGAATACTTACTTTGAAAGATGAAGATCTGGTTTTGAAGTGTTTTTCTTTGAGTGCGAGACCCGCCTTTTCTCTCTTATGACAAAACAAGCCGAACAAGAGGCTTGACAAGAACAGGCTCGGTTCAACTTGTTTACACCTCTATTTAACAGTCATAGCAACATTCAAATAATCAAGTGTTCAAATATATAATCAACTAATAAATTAAATAATTTGATATAGTAATCTACTAATTAATAAGCTAATGATTAATCTATCAAATAATCTAACTTTTTTTGACCAGCAAGAAAAATAATTTTATTAAATATCTAGCCAGGAGCTAGATAACATTAGATAAATAACTTAATGATTCAAATTAATTATTTTATATTTATTACTTATATATATGAACCATGTTATATAACTGTAATCTGTGACCACATAATATAAAGAAGCCTTAGTTACAGTCATGGATGTAGGATTAGTATCAAATCCGAACCATATTAAATTTTCATGTTCTTGTATTCTGTTTGTTTGTTTTTGCTTGTTTGTTGTAGTTATTGCGCCCCTATAAACCTAAAAATTATGTTGTTAGAAGACATGCTATGATTACTAATACACGAATGAATCCTTTAATGTGTTAATGAACTAGTTTTGGTTACATAGAATCGTGTTGGGATAGCTATAGTAATAATACCTATTTCTAGGTTGCTGTAGCATAGCCAAATATGATGAGGACATGCACATTTTATGTACTAAACGAAGATATCAAGAACCTTGTTAACAATGGATTTTACACAATTAAACTTTAAATTATAAAATAATTTTCACCTTATGATCGACTACACACACAATAAGCAAGTATATCTGTCGGATAGTACTATAGATTTTGGTAAGAACCATGTATCGATCCGTGGACACGAGAGCTCCTCATAATAAGTATTCACATTATATAGCCGATGAAAGATGATTATGAATATTATGACTAACTAAATTAACTAACAATTAATCTGATTGAAGAAGTAAACAAAGATGGAGATAATCAATCAGATTAAGATATCACTTAGACTTCAAATCCGTTTAACAAAAGAATTACAACATGCATGAACCTATGGTAAGATCATTTTTTACACATGAAACATGAATATAAACTAGAATCCTACTAAGGTTATCTAACTATATAACTGTTTGAAAAGCTAGAACGATAAACACATAATAGTCATCTAAAGTTATGCCATGAAGAACCAATGATATAATTAAGCCAATGTTAAAAATTATCTGGACTCCCTTCAAGGATATCAAATCCACAAATCTTTGAAAAGTTAACATGATAAACACATGGTAACTACCTCAGTTCGCGTAATGTAACAATATCTATGTAAATCCTTCAACTTATATATGTCCTAACACGAATACACGAACCATAAGTTTGTGCATTATCTATGGTTACATATAAATAAAGTTAGAAGATATTCATAACAAACATAATGCTTTTCACAAACATATGTATAAGGATGCATACTTGTTCAATTTTATGAAATTTTCTATCCTCATTCACCATTCTAGTTAAATGTCATAAACTACATACTAGGTTATGCAATTCGTGAATAATTGTTCCAACACACATGGTTTTTCAACATAATACGGTTGTAACAGCCACAAGATTTAACATTTCAGCAAGTTAAACAATCACACACTACCATTAAAGGGTATTCATAGCTTTCTAATGAGCATTGACATAAACATCACCAAGGTTTTCATATAACATGTCAAAGTATGTTAAGCTTCATCTAATCTAAGTGATTAAAAGGGGTGTTTAGCCCACGAGCCTTATAAAAACTACAACCAAACTCATAGAAATGAAAGAAAACATGATGGATCTAGAGGTTTTCTAACCGAAATGAGTAGAGTTGGGTTATGTGATGATCAATCTTTCTTAAAAGTGCTCGATCTTCAATCTTGGTTTTGAATCTTCAAAGATCTGCTCAAAATCACCTAAGAGACTTGATAGAATTAGGGTTTTGTGTGAAAAAATGGATATGTTCTAAATGAGGGGTAATTGGGTATAAAATTAAATAATCCATATAATTACGTAATGTATTTTTTATTAATGCACCCACATATAATATCAGAATACAATTATAAACTTAATCTTTACAAACACAAAACACACATAAAGTTAAAACATCATAACTTAATAGTTAATACCAAAGTTTAAAGTAATCTTCGAAAACGTTAAGTCGCGCCTGCTCTACGATTACATTTTAGCTAGGCATGACATTTCAAGCACACAAAAACGCATTCAAACCTAGTAAGTTAGAACTATAACTTAGTAATGAAGTCATAGATGTGATTGTTGATCTCCTGTGGCTTCTCTTGGTTAATAAAGTGACCAACTCCCTCCATCACCACCACTTGTTCTAGTCGCGGCACAAAGTCCTTAAATCCACTCCCATGTATGTACTCCTTTACTCCAGGAATGTTATACATCAAATCTATGTCTCCAACTATGAACTTCACAGGCACTACGATCTTTGAGCCCGTCCATGGTGCACTTAGCTCCCAGTTTCTGAAATCCAAACTACTAGTTAGACACATGAATCAAACGACCACAAAATATAAAAAATAATGTTTGAGTGCGTACAAATTGAAACAACGATAGTAGTTGAATGGTCCTGCAAATCCTGTAGCGTGATATTTGGATGCGAAGTAGTCGAGGTCTTCTCCGGTGAACCAAGAAGGTAAGGTGTATGGAGGTGGGTTAAAGCTGTTTGCAAAGTCTTTAGGCATTTTTGGTGGATTTGGGTTGCGTTTGAAATAAAATGAAGCAAGTAGCTTTTTGGTATCAACTTTTGCAAACTCTTCTTCCCATCCAATTTCCTGTAAACACCATTGCATTAAGTAACTGATGTTATTTATCGTGAGCAACCTCACATCACGGAATTTGATTAATCAAGTTTTACCAAGATGATTTTGGTGAGTTAATTATGAGCTTGTTAAACGATTCTAGTTCTACTTAAAAAAACATCTCTAATAGCATATCCTAGTTGTAAGTGGTGTACTCTTCATTTAAAAAGTTGTGACGTATGGGTGATAGTCTCGCGGAGTACAGCATGTGATGATTTTATTAAAAAATTCTAGGTGTTCTATTAAAAAAATAATCTAAAAGTAAACCGTTTAGGGACAAGTTGTATTCTGTCCTAGGTTTGAAGTTCACGTCTTAAATTTGTGTGCAAGGAAAATGTAATAATAAACAAATAACACGTACTTGGATTATTAACGTTTAATCTCCGGAAATTCCTAAAATTTCTCGTTGACCATCTTTTTTTCCCTTAAAATGTCTATTTGACAAAGTCATCC
>BJCN01153255.1:0-14548 GCA_018326445.1 Flaveria brownii
AAAACTATCACAATCAGCTTCAATTGTGAAATCACTATGAATTAATATTTATTATTAATAGACTAGCTATCTGTTACAAGACACTGCTTATATATCACAACTGTTAAACTGTTTATGTTTAAACGCCAACTCTTGAACTCACCAACCATTGTGTTGACATTTTTAGTATGCTATTCTCAGGTCGATAATCCAGCTTGCCAGTAGGAGCACAACACGGGTCCAGCATGCATCTAAGGCTCTATTTTATAAACACGTTTACTTGTCTTTTAATTATGGGTTTAAAACATTTTGATGGCGCATGTTTTTCCATATTATACATTTTTATATTTTGGGTTTGTCTTATTTTACAAAACGCTTCCGCATGCTTTTAAAGTTTAAACTTTGGTTTGTTTTATTTTGATATGGCATATAGAGTCGTTCTGAGTAACTTTTGACTGTGATCCTGGTTTGTTCACACGCCTCGCGGTAAAACCCCGCACGCGGAATTTGAGGGTGTGACAATGCCAAACCCATTTGACCTTCCCACTATTGAAATGATAACATGAGATCATTTCCTCCAGATCTTTAATTTCATGGTTTTGCTTCTTTAATTTCCTTGAGTTCTTCCAATCCCACGAGAAGATGATGGACCCATTTGACCCAACCCACATAATTTGTGAAATGGTACAATTTTTAGCATCATCTAATAATTAAGGTCCATGAAATGTTCTTTAGGGGGGGGGTGAGGCTGAACCAAGGGTATTTCTAGAAGAGAGTATCTCTATCATCCCTAGCGTGTCTCCTAATAACTAAATGGATGCATTTTCTTATATCTAATAGGTTGTTGCCTAGTTTTAGGATAGAGTAACATGTCCCTTTCATGGATTTTCATCCTAACTCGTTTAATGAATTGAATGAGACATGATGAAGAGATTGAATATAGCTGGCCCATAAATGCTTTTTCTTGGTCAAGATTTAAAGAGTTTAAACATTCAACTCCTAAACCCCATGTTACTTTACACTAGTAATCTTAGACCAAGCGCCCAATGAATTCTCTAACGTGATGAGTTCCTCCCTCATAAGCATCTTCTTCGGATGGCTTCCAGCTCGTGATTACTTTCTTTGGAGCTTTGTACATTGAAAAGTAGTATAGGGGAAGACTAACCAATACTGACTTGACTAGGGTGAGTCTTCTCACAAACAATGACCGCAGGCCTTCCAAGTGTTTAATTTTTCATTGAACTTATTAATGATTGGGCCTAGTGCTTTGCAAATTTCAGGTTAGCTCCAATAGTTAAACCAAGATGAATTGCCGGTAACGAATCCATTTTACAATTCTCACTTAAGATGAATTGCTAATAAAGAAGCCTATAAAAAAGTCACACAATTATCTTATTTCACTAATGTATTTTTCAAAACTAATAGTATTTAAGGTAACACAATAACAATGAAAAACACAATAAGACATTGTGTTATTTTGTCATTGTTTTTAATATATTATATTATTTAGTTGTTAATTAATTATTGTGTTTTACATATTAAAGATACACAAAACCATTATATTTTCTTAAATATCATCATTTTAGAAAAACACAATATTATTAAAAAAACACAGTGACTAACAAAAAGACACAATTAACTGTACTAAAGATACAATAATAAGATATAAGTTTAAAAGCATACAAAATATTATATTTTATATAACAATACTGTACTACTTTTAAATATAAAAAACACTCAATTTTATGGTGTAATATTTATTAAAAATTAATGTCATATATGAAAGTTATGAATGTTTAAAAAATAAGGGAAGTTGCAAAAAGTCCAGAAAAGTGGCTGGTACTAAAATACCCATGTAACAAACTTTTTCCTATAATTTGATCTTAATCATTAATTAAAAAGGTTGATGGTCGAGATTAGTTGTTACACTTTTTGGTTTTAATAGCTTTTTTGTTTGAACATTTCACATCTAAATATTATTATGTGATATTATCAAAAATGTCATATCTCAAACATCAAACCATATACCAATGATTACATCCAACCAGCATCTACATTGTCAACTATCACTTGCATCATTGGTTGTAAAAAGTATAAAGGTTCATAGAAGAACGATGAAAAAATCCGTATATTCATGATAACCATTACATGAATTTTATGAGATAAATAAACACATGCTTCCATGTAATATTAACTACTTCTATATATAAGAACATTTGAATTTTGAACTGTAATTTGAATTACATAGATAAGTAGGAAGGTTTGGTAGAGTGGTTGGACGGCTATTCCCTAAGATGCTCTCGCAAGCTAGATGATTTGTCGAAGAGACCAATCTTGGATAATAGCCGATAAAAATGTGGCCTGATATCACTGTAAGAGTTATCTTAGAGGCTGATGGTAACGACAGATCTCTCAGGATGCATCTTGAAGTACATGGAAGTTACTTCAAAAGATTTGACAAAGCACAAAGAAATTAACTAAGTGTCAAATCTTCTGAAGCCAAAGACTAAATTCTTTCAAAGCCAAAAGTGAAGTCTTCCGAAGCTTTAAGACAAAGTCTTTCGAAGCCTGAAGAATGCTTTCTTCCAAAGACAGAGTAGACATGCTTTCTCTAACTTACTTTTAACAAAAGCTGAAACACTTTCAGCTGCCATCTTTGATGAGTCACCAACTCATACAAGTTGGTGATTATCTCCATACTTTTTTAACTGTACATCATGGTCTTTGAGTCTGTAACTTTGTAATCTTCTACTTTAATCTTTTTTTGTAATAGATTAGGATATGAGCTATGGCATGTCATAGTCACTAGTCAAAAGGCAATCTGCCTTTTGACTTTACATTGATACTTTTGTCTAGATTAGTGTTTCAGCTGGCCTTCAAAGTATGGTCGGCTGTAAGATATAGTATAAAATGTCTCAAGTAAACAGTCCTTAGGACTAAGCCTTGTAATAATTGTAAAACACTGTAGAGCAATGTACATCATCTTTGAAAACCAATCTCTTTGTTCTTATGTGTTCTTTGTTTTATTTGCCTCGTTCCCTATTTGATCTTTTAAGTGTTATACTCCCCACCTTGTGAAACTATTGAATTAACCATAACCGGTCCTGCAACTGGTATCAGAGCTTTTTAGGCTTTTGACTGTAAGATCTCACCATCTTAAATCTCTTCTGTTTCATAAAACACTTACTAGCACAAATGGCACTCTTACTAAGGCTGATATGGAAACTGAAACCATGACTAAATCTTTATTAATACTTGGTATATGAGGATGGAAGGGTTCATCAAGTCATAAGACAACAGGATATGGAGATCTGAGTCTCAGGACCTCACATCCCAAGCACTACTTCAGCAATTGCTGGTGGTGGGATCATACCAAAGGACATGACTGACTATTCTAAGGAAGACTGGAAGAAGATTGTTATAGATCATAAGGCCATCATCGCTCTTCAAACTGCTATACAAACTTTATTTACAGCGATTTCAAAAAGTGCAAGACTGCAAAAGAACAATGGGATGCACTGAAGCTGATGTATGAGGGGTCTGATAAAGCCAAGGAAAACAAGAAAGATCTCATCAAGCAGTAGTTTAAGAACTTCACCTTAAAAATAGGTGAAGCTATGACTCAATAATACTTCAGGTATGTTGAGATTGTAGATACTCTGATGGATATCAGAGTAAAACTTGAGAATATGGACATTGTGAGGAAGTTCATGTTTTTTCTTCCCAGACAATGGACACACTATTGTGTGGCCATTAAGAGAACTGAAATCCTCTCATCTCCTACTCCCACAGAGTTGTATGGTATCCCGAGTGGTTACCAGATGGAGATGAATATGCGAAATCCATCTAGCAGCTCTTCCAGCAATCAGTAGAGCCCTTCATGTGGTTGAAAGGGATAGTAGAGAACGACATCATCATCTTATCTGCTACCCTGACTACACACAAAGGGCCGTTTTATCACCTTCCCAGAGACACCAAGGGAGAGCTAATGAAGCCCATTCTAAGAACCAAGCTCATCTTAAGCCTTTTTTGTCTTCAGATGAAATTTGTGGCAACTTTCTATTCACTCTTGAAGACTTGGACTACATCCATCCAGATGACATGAGTATATGGACATAGTCCAAAATATGGCTCTTCTCACTCATAAAGCCAAGAAGTTCTATAAAAGAGTAGTAATAAAGTTTCCCAGCAATGTAACCAATGGAAAGTTTGGACTGGATAAAAGCAAAGTGAAGTGTTAAAACTGTAACCAAATAGGACACTTTACTAGGGAGTGTAAGGCACCAGGCAAAAATGGTGGCCAAACATAATCCAGACCAAACTAGATTGATGCAACTTCCAGAACTGAGAAGCCAAGCCAACCAAAGCAACAAGTTGCTACTGCTATTAAAGAGGGAGGTTTTGACTGGAGCTTTTAGGTGGATGTTTCTCCAAATCAAGCATTGATAGCTGACCACGATGAAGCCAAGGTATTGGAACATCTCTGTACTTCTGAATGCATTGCCAAAGTAAATATGTATAGGTCCTATAACTTTGAAGTGAGATATGATCTTGAGCTTTTGAATATTTTAAAAGCTGATTTCAAAAGAATAGAAAATGACGATAAACTTAAAATATAAGATTTAGAGAAAACACAAATTATAGGACTTAAATCAAATATCTACCAAGTTAACTGAATACCAGGCTGAGCTTGTGATCAGTAAAGCCTAGGTAGAAAAATATGTTCTTGAAGAGGAAACCTTCAAGAACATCATAATCATCCTTGCATGCAAATATTTGGTATCAAAACAGGTAGGAATAAGATCAAGTGAGATAGCTCCTCCAGCCATATTATTATCTGTCTGATCTTCAAGGTGTGCAACTAGTGAAGATGAGCTGCTCCTCATTGATCTTATCCAAGAAGAGGATGAACATGAAAGGACATAGTGAAGGATGACCCAAAAGTGAGTGAGGAGGTTCATCCTAAAGGATCACTATACTCCTAGAGAGAAGAAGAAACCAAGGATGGACAAGATAGATAGAAAGAATCTGATCAGGGCTGCTAAAAGAAAATCAAAGAAAGTACAAGAGATCAAGCCCACCTTCAACCCCAAGCAAAAACAAGTCTTTATCTCTATTGGGTTTGAGGTGGTGAAGACTGAAGAATTAACTATGGACTCTAGTATCAAGAGTCCTAGTTCAAGTTCAAACCATCCTGGTCAAGAGAACAAGGTTGAACAAATATGCACCACTGCTGCACAGCCTAAACCATCCAACTCCAAGAGCAAGCTTCACCCTCAGAAGCCTGCTACATTATCTAAGAAGGTGAAGAAGAAACTGGAAAGAGATCAAGCTTAAGCTTCTCCTCAAGAGAAGACCCTCAGAAGTATGCATGTGGAATGCATCATGTGCGGTGGTACTACTCATTATGCTAAGGATTGCATTTACAATCCTAAGAGTACAATCCATATGAATAATAAGAAGACTTCTGAGAGGATGAAGAAAATAGCTTTGTAAGGAGAATCACTTTCCTTGAGAAGCTCCAAGGTGAACAAGAAGAAAATAGGTGGAAAACTATCTTCAGAAGCAAGTTTGGTCTCGAAAGAAAGGAATGCTTCCGAAGCACTGAAGTTTGCTACAATGGATGCAAAAGCTTCTGAAGGTTTAGTCTCCAAAACTTTCAAAGTCATCAAAACATCCAATGTTTTAAAGGCCAAGTCTATTCTTCTAAAGATGGTATGGAAGATAAAGGAAGGCTTTGTGGCTGAAGTTTCTTTATCAACAACATCCAAGAATCCTCAAAGCTCGCATATAGGATTAGTAACTGTTGAATTATCTTTAGTTCATCTTGATAAGCCCAAGAGTAGCAAGGCTTGGGTTTCTAAATGTAACTAACCATCTCTTTTTCATGTGGAATAACAACTAAAGACAAATAGAAATGTATGGATTATTGATAGTGGCTGTTCAAGGCACATGACAAGCAATGGCTCTTTGCTTTAGAACTTTGAGAAAATTGATAGAGGGTAGTTTCTTTTGGAGGAGAGTCTGGTGGTTATATCACTGGAAGGGGCAAGGTCATAAATAGTAAGCTCAACATTAAGAAGGTAAACTTTGTCAAAGAGCTTAGGTACAATCTCTTGAGTGTATCTTAATTTTATGACTAGAGACATAACATGCTCTTCACTAAGCATGAGTGCATTGTTTTCATGTACAAGGTGATCATTACTAAAGAGCATATTTTGCTCAGAGCCCATAGGAAATGGAACATGTACGAGATGGATTTGCAAGAAACATCATGGATAGGCAGGAAACGTCCGCATCGGGAGAAGTTTTTTGCTTTCTATCTAAAGCCAATAGTGATGAGTATTTCCTTTGGAGTAAAAGAATGTGCCATCTAAACTTTAAGAACATGAATAAATTAACTAAAGATGATTTGGTAACTGGAATGCCAAAGAAAGAGTATACAAGTGATGACCATTATGTTGCATGTCTGAAAGGAAAGCAACACAAAGTGTCTCACAACCAAAGGAAATGTACTCCATCACTACTCCCTTATAATTATAACATATGGATCTCTTTGGCCCCACTAGTGTAATGAGTTTAGGAAGAACTTTATATTGTCCTGTGATCACAGATGACTTCATAAGATATACTTAGGTCTTCTGTCTTAGAAGAAAGGATGAGACCTTTAAAATCTTGAGATCCTTCATTCTAAAAATTGAGAATCAATTTAATCACAAGGTCAAGATCATAAGATGTGATCAAGGATTTGAATTCAAGAACTAAATCTTTGATACATTTTATGATGAAAAGGGTATTTCAAGACAATATAGTGCTTCTAAAACCCCTCAACAATATGGTGTTGCTAAAAGGAGAAATAAAACACTAATTGAGGCTACAAAAACCATGCTTTTTTACTCTAAACTACCCATCACCTTTGGGCAGAGATAGTCAACACGGCTTGTTATGTGCAAAATAGAGTTTTAGTAGTCAAAACTCATAGTAAGACTCCTATGAACTGTGGCACAAAAGATGAACTTTCATTGGTTTCCTCTGGTCATTTGGATGTCCATGCACCATCTTGAATACCAAAGATCATACAGCCAAGTTTCCTGAGAAAGTAGATGATGGATTCTTCATTGGATACTCTTCCCAAGCTAAGGCTCATAGAGTATACAATCTCAGAACTAGAGTAGTTAAGGAGTCATCCAATGTGACCTTCAATGAACACACTCCTAGTGTGAAAAGTTCTGGTCCTGATTGGATACTTGATCTTGATTTAGTTACCAACTATTTTAACAAATCTTGTGAAGAGGTTTCAAGAACAACAAGTAATGTATCTAAAGGAGATACTGATCCAAGATTTGAGCTGAGAAGACCAAATGATAGTATTCCTTCAGCTCCAGTGGTAACAAACCCTGTAATTTGAAATCATGTCATCACGACCATGACACTCTTTAGCAGATACATGTAAGGTGCCAACGAATTCCAACAATGATATACAAAACTCAAATGAAGGGATTTCCAATGTAGAAGGATATGGAGATTATGAAAGTGATCAAGAATTCATGATGCTAACAACCACTACACTTAATACAACATCGATCATGTCACATACTCTTCGGATCAAGTTATACTTGATAAGCGTGCTGATGTGGTGGGTGATACTCAATCACCAGATCTAAATTTCACTAATTTAGATCTGTCAAATCAACCTTCTATGATTCCTCAACTAAGAATCCACAAGTCCTATCCCACCACAAACATCATTGGAGATATTGAGACTGGATTGAAAACAAGAGGACAAACCCATGAGAAAAATGTTTATCTGCATTCTTGCTTCTTGTTCCAGATTGAGCCAAAGAAAGTTGATGAGGCTTTGAAAGATGGAAGCCAGGTTGAGGCAATACAAGAGTAACTATTTCAATTCAAAAGACAAGGTGTTTGGAACTTATGTTTTATTCCTCCTGGGAATACGCCAATAGGTACCAAGTGGGTTTTTAGAAATAAGAAAGATGATAGAGGGCTTGTCATCAAGAACATGGCAAGACTGGTGGTCCAAGAGTACACTCAAGAAGAAGGGATTGACTACAAAGATTTTTTTGCTCCTGTATCAAGACTTGAAGCTATAAGGATATTCCTTGTATTTGCTGCATCCAAGGATTTCAAGGTCTACCTACTTGATGTCAAATGTGCATTTTTATATGGAGTGATAGATGAAGAAGTGTATGTCAAGCAACCACCTGGATTTGTAGACCAAGAACATCCTGATTATGACTGCAAGCTTGACAAAGCTCTTTATGGGCTGTATCAAGCTCCAAGGAAGTGGTATGTGACACTATCACAATACATAGTTTAACATGGTTACAAAAGAGGTACTATTGATAACACACTTTTTATCAAGAGAACAGGATATGACTTGATGTTAGTTCAAGTTTATGTTGATGACATCATCTTTGGGTCAATCAATGAAAGACTTTACAAAGAGTTTGAAACGCTGATGAAAAATAGGTTTGATATGAGTGCCATGGGGAAAATCAATTTCTTTCTAGGAATTCAAGTGAAGCAGGTTGACAATGACATCTTCATAAACCAGTCAAAGTATGTACAAGACATACTAATCAAATTTCATTTGACTGAGTGCAAGGTTGCTAAGACTCCCATAGCCAAAAACCGCTCCCTAGGATCTGATCTGAGGGCGAGTGTGTTGATGAATATCTTTATAGAGCTATGATTGGGTCTTTTATGTGCCTAACAGCCAACAAGCCTATGTTTGCCACATGCATATGTGCAAGATATCAAGTCAAGCCTAAGATGTCACACCTAGCTGCTGTCAAAAGGATTCTTAGATATCTCAAAGGAGCTCCCATATTGGGTCTTTGGTATCCAAAGAATTTTGACTTAAATCTATATGCTTATACAGATAGTGACTATGATGGTTGCAACATGACTACAAAGTCTACATCTAGGGGATGTCAATTCATTGGTGGAAGGATAGTCTCATGGCAATGCAAGAAATAATCCTATGTATCTGCATCAATTGCTAAAGCTGAATACATTGCTACTGCAAGCAGATGTGCTCAAGTACTTTGGATTCATAACCAGATGCTAGACTATGGATTCAAGTTCAAGAGACTCCTATCCACATAGACAACAACAGTGCTATCTCTATCACATAGAATCCATTACAGCACTCAAAGACAAAGCACATCAATATTAGGTATCATTTGATAAGAGATAATTTTGAAAAAGGATTGATAAAACTTGTCAAAGTTAACACAAACGAACAATATGTTGGTCTGTTCATTAAAGCATTTGATGAACGGAAGATTTAGATATCTTGTATCATCTATTGGGATGATTAACTTTGAGTAGAATTTTTCTTAAATTAATTTCAATATTGTTTTTCTAACATGTGTGTCTCTAAGTTTGTCTAATTTATCACTCATATAAGCCTTGTTTATATTGGGTAACATTTTCAAAGTAATGATTTTTTAGAGTTCTAAGAATTATGGACAGATTTTCTTTCAGAAGATATTAAAATTGACTTTGGAAGAAAATTATATATTCAAAACTAATAACTACTTACTAAAGGATTTAGCCTCGGAAGAAATTTTAATATATATTCCCATGCTTAAATCCGCTTCTAAATACTTATATGTTTTGAAGCAAAATTTTCATCCGAAAAAAATTAAGTTTCGGGAGTTTTATTATCTTTTTGAGTAAAACTTTTAAAGTTTAATATCTTTCGAAACACAATCTGTCTCGAAAGCAAAATTGCTCTAAGTATGTATTCTTCCGAAGTTGTTCTTCCAAAACTAAGGAATATGTTCCGAAATCAATTTTGTTTCAGATTCTTTAAAACTTCCGAAGGCAAATTACCTTCAGAAGATTTTCAATTTACAAGATAACTACCTTTTAGGGCATTTTTTCGGAGGTGGGACCGAATCCTGATTTCAAAGTTTATCCTTTTGTAAAAACTTTGTGTCACATCCAAGTATATAAATAACCTGTCAATGATTCCCTCTTTTTCTTCTTCATCTTCATCTTAAATCCTTTAACCCTAAATCACCCATTAACCCTTGTTGTTCTTCCATTCTTTTCCACTAAAGCTTCAAAAAATGACCAACCCTAAACCCCAAAACCAGCCACCCTTTGTCATGTGCCTACACAGGCGTCAGAATCAGGTTGATCTGTTGTCATCTAATAAATACCCTGGCTTCTCAGGGATTTGCAGCTATCTTTCCTGCTCATTCTACCTCACTGCTCTCATAATAGACCCTCCACTATATGAAGAACAACCGCTGGAATTCTGGAGGACCTGCCAAGAGGTTATCTTGGATGATGAGAAGGCGCTATCTGAATCAGTGCAGGGGAAGACTGGATTCATCACTCCAACTACCATGAATAATTATCTAAGACTCGATGATGAAGAAGGTGAACTGTCCTTCCCAAAAGAGGCAGTCAACGGATCATTCCAGCTGATGGGCTATAAAGGGGACTACTCTATGAGGACCTTTAGAAAGAGTATTGCATGTTCCCTAGATATGGCCATCATATTCTTAACGGTGAATTAGGCTCATAGTTGAGGGGAACGGGCAATATTCTTTAATTGGGACTGATGAAGTTCGACATCTTTAAAATAATAAGGAAAACCACTGTTGGCTTTTCTAGGGTAGAAACAGCCCTTATCCCGAAAATGTTAGAGCTTCCTGCTCAAGGTGACAACTTGGTAGCACCAAGCAATGTTGAACCCACACCTTCTTCATCTTCACCACCCACACTTCCACAAATAACCATCACCGACTAGGGAAAATCCAAATGAAACCCTGTTCCTTGGCACTTCTTATGAAGCTGTCATTGAGCCGGGGAAATTTAGAGACCAGGAAATAATATCTAGTGGTAAGGGAGATGACTTTGGCTATCTCTCATCACCCATGATTCTTCTAATAAAGATGAGGGGAATCTGCATTTAAGTGTGCAAACACCGTAAAAAAATTCACCTATTTGGTTTCTAAGGTTAGTCACCTGGAATCTCAGGTGGCTACCTTACAAAGGTATGTTCATAATCAACAACTTGAGATCACTAATCTCAAGGGTAAGTTAGCTGAGAGGCCTGCCAGCCATGCTAAAACCGATCCACAAGAACTTGTGGATATGGTGGAGCTAACCTCTAGCTCACGTGTGCAAGTAGCTGATGCTAGCAAAAAGGAAGAGAGAGTCTTAACTATAATCACGAAACCTGGGAGCACTGCCAAGAGTATGGACATTGAGGACTCACTATCCTCGCTTGAAATTTTCCATACTAAACAACCTCTTCAAGACCATATAAATATGGATTACATTATTAAAAGTCTATTTGAGGAGGATGTACCATGGGCTATGTCACCTCCATCCTATCCTGCAGAAAGTATAATAGTAGGATGGAGGTATGACACTAGCAGAAGAGCCTTGGTGCTTTCTAGATATCAGGGTCAATAGGAGGTTTTTAAATTCCAAATCCTGAGATTCTATGAAAGCTTTCCTCTGGTTGACCTGCCACTTTTTAACCCAACTCAAAACAGGTAAGCTGATAAGAGCTGAGAGGATCCAGCTAAGGGTGCCTGAGGAGTTTAAGAGAAGAACGATTATATATAGACAGAGGTTTTCAGGAAAAATAGTGGATCAATTCGATATTGAGATAGACCCTAGATTAGCTTCAAATGGGAAACCTCAGTTGAAGGCCCAGTTGTAGAACCTATGAACCTTAAGACTACAACTCTTGCAACACCCATTACCCTCGTGAGACACTAGTTAGTAAAGGTGTCTTGTAGCCTCTCCTTGGCTACAACTCTAGTGTAGAACCAAGTCAAAAAGGCTAAAGCTCTCTCCTACTCGAGCCACACATGCAGTACATGACAAAGCAAAGAGGATTGAAACCTTTAAGGAGATTAAAGAAGAAAAGGGAGAGGAAGATGAAGGAAAGGGAAGAGAGGATGAGAGAGACCCCTAGCTTTATGTAAGCTACAATCAGGGCTACCCCTTGGCAAAATACTTAGGAAGACGATTTAATGATAGCTAGATTGAATTATATAGAGTCGAGGAACTACAATATTAATGAAGTAATCTCTCCTACCTTGGAACTATTGAATGAGCTGGATGACACAGAAGTGTCAAAAGAGAGGAAGTAGGCCGAGGCTGTTGAATTGCTCCTCAATATAAAAGAAGAAAGGAAAAGAAAAAAATTGTATAAAGCCCCTGTCCTCTCTCTAGTTCAAGAAAGACCTCAAGTGGAGTCTGTGGCTGTTAAAGAAGAAACTCAAGTAGGTAGGGAACAAGATAGACAAAACATGATAACCTACTTGAGTGCCATAGGTCTCTATCAAGCAGCAGCTCTACTCCCTCTATCTTATAAATGCATAGAGTACCTCAAGCAGCTGAAGGAAGAATTTTTCAAAGAAAAAAAGCTACTAAGAGGAAGATGAGGGAGGAAGCTATAAAGTCAAGAGCCATCAATAGAGTTAATCAGAAGAAGTTTGAAGATAGACTAAAGATGATGATCTTCTTGAATCTGTATGGGTTCTCCGGAAGAAGGGTTGGTCCAATGTCTCTATCCATAATGGATGAACAAATTAGAGTGATCAAGCAGAAGATTAAGAAGGGTGAGCTTCTAGACTTGCATTCTCTACCAAGTCAAGCTGCACCTGAAGCTGAGGTTAAGGTTGAACTTCAAGAGACAACATAATGTGGAACTAGTGTTGTCTCACAACAAACTACATCTTCTAACCCACAGCAAGGTCCAGAACCTTCTTTTTTTGATCAAGTGAAAGGGAAAGACCCAACTGAGAAGGATAAAGAAAGAAGATATGGTAATCAAGACCAACCTTATCATTTAAAGTACAAAAATAGGAAGAGGATGGCCATCAGAAGGGACTTAAAGAAGAAGAAGAAGAAGTTCAAGGCATCCACCTCTACACCTCAAGATGAGTTAGTACATCCTGAGGGTGAACATGAAGAGGCTACTCAACCAACTCCATTACAAGTAGAGCCTTTTACTGCTAAGAGACCCATCCTATCCTTGGCTTACTCTCCCATCCAGATAGATGGTATGTCATAAGAGATCAAGGTGGTCAAGACATATACTTCTAACAAAATATGCTTGATCTTTCTTAGCATGATCTCTTAGACATGAGGAGGCATTTTGAGAGCCTAAAGAACCCATACAAACTGATGAAGAGAGGAATGGCTTTGGTTTTAATAATGGTTGTAAACAAGTGAAGATCATATCAAGACTTATAGTCATCCTTAAGTTTTGATAACATCATCCTAGGAGGAATTTATAAGAATTATTTAGAGGCTAATGCTAACCAAAGATATCTCAGCATGCATACTGAAGTACATGGAAGTTACTTCAGAAGATTTGAAAAAAGCACAAAAAAATTCACTAAGTGTCAGATCTTCCAAAGCCAAAGGCCAAATTCTTTCGAAGCTAAAAGTGAAGTCTTCCAAAGCTTCAAGGCAAAGTCTTCCGAAGCCTGAAGACTGATTTCTTTCGAAGATAGAGAAACACATGCTTTCTCCAAATTACTTTTGAAAAAAGCTAAACCACTTTTCGCTGTCATCTCTGATGACTCGCCAACTTATATAAGTTAGTGATTATCTTCATACTTTTGTTAACTATACATCATGGTCTTTGAGTCTGTAGCTTTCCGCTATTGTATTTTTATCCTTTTTGTAATATATTTGGATATGGATATGACATGTCATAATCACTTGTCAAAAGGCAATCTGCCTTTTGACTTTACATTAATCTTGTTGTCTAAATTTGTGTTCCAACTGGCCTTCAAAGTATGGCCGATTGTAGGATGTAGTATAAAGTGTCTCAAGTTACCAGTTCTTAGGACTAAGCCTTGTAACAAATGTAAAACATTTGTGAGCAATATACACCATCCTTATAAACCAATTTCTTTACACTTGTGTGTTCTTTAATGTTGTTCTTTGTGTCATTTGCTTGGTTCCCAATCCGATCTGTTAAGTGTCATACTCTCCACCTTGTGAAACTATTGCATTAACCATAACCGGTCCTCCAGTCACACCCTTTCGGGTGATGGTGTAATTACTAGAGGGTGGATATTGGAACATTCATGGTTAAATATAGAACACTAGCATTAAAAAATTGTTTATAACATTCATAAGGCATAAATTGTGTAAGATACATATTGTGAAAGATTATAACACATCGGCCTAAGTATCCTAAGTATTTCTAAGCCTATATTGCATAACATCTTAATGTGTCTTAGACATGCCAATCCAGAAGTGTGGGTTTCATGCATGCCTAGTTAAATGAAAAACATGTTAGGAAATGTGACAACCCGAAAATTTTCCATGATTTAATATAATTTTTATGTGAATTTATAATTTATTTTTATATTTTTATTATTATTTAATGATAATATTAATAATAATAAAAATAATGACAATAATAATAATAATAATGATATTATTAAAAATAATAATATTAATAATGATAATAATCATAACAATAATAATAATAATAATAATGTTATTAATAAAAATAATTAATAATAATAATTAAACTTAATTTAATAAG
>BJCN01153648.1:2837-17047 GCA_018326445.1 Flaveria brownii
CTTTTTGTTTTTTTTTCATCAGAGAAACTTACATAGGATTGACAGGTAAGAAAAGAGACTCTATTGGGACCAGACGACCTTAAATTTTTCCAGAATCACTCGTCACAAATGGCAGCATTAGATTATCTTGTGTCGCTGGAAAGTGATATTTTTGTCCCTACTTATGATGGTAACATGGCCAAAGTTGTTGAAGGCCACCGCAGGTACCGTATGCTTACTTTTTAGTTTTTACCAGAAATGGGTTGAGTTAGATTGGATCGACCAAAAACACCTTTTTGGTTTAATTCATATCAGTGCCTTAGTTCTGATTACCAAAACATTATCATTACAGTAATAACCTAAATCCTTTATGAAATTGAATTACAAGGCTGTATTATTGTATGCTTTGGAAATAGACTTTGGGTGGCTTTTAAGTTTCTACCCATTTGACTTGATCTCCTTTTAGCCATTGATCCATTTAAGATAAAACACAACCCGTTCGCCCTTCATTAGTTAATGGGTGGAATTGTGGAAATTAATGCGTTTACTTTATAAACATTCATAAGCTATAATATAGTTTAAATTTCTGTTTTCTTGACGAAAGTGTTAAAAAAAGATGCAAACTTTTTTCTTGTATCTTTATGCATTTAGCCAAAAATGGAATCTTTTCAAGTTGTACCCTAACAATTCAAGAATCTTGACCACTTCTCCAGATATTTGGGTTTCAAGAAGACGATATTATTGGACAGAAAGCTACTTGTTGAATTAATCGACAAATACACGAGTAACTCACTGAGTTGGGATGAATTCTCGAGTGCTGTCAAGGAAGTGCACAAAAACCGCATGGGTAACCCAACAAAAAGATTAATTATTCCAGACAGACCCAAAGAAGAAGATTACTTTTATGCAAATCCAGAAGAATGCCTGCAGTCTTCAGACAATGAACCTGTGAATATCATCCAATGAAAGCCTTCATTTTTGTCGATTTGATCCAACAATTTTCATAAATTTGTACAAGTCCTAGAACGCGGTTTAAGGTGTTGAGGAGCACCTTTCACACGACCGGAAACTATTAATCTCTTGTTTTTATTTTTATAAACCTATCTTCATTGTCAGTAACTATGATTTATGTATAGAAATCCCCTGACATTTCAGGGTCATACCATCATATTTATTAATTATAATTTATATATACATATACTGATATACATACATACACACTATTATTTGGTCTTGGTGGGTGCATTATGTGAGTTGGTTGTGTTTTTTTTTTTTTTGGGATTAAACAAGCATGTGAATTGGGGTGTGATGGTGAAATGTTGAATGATGCTAGAAAGTGGTGTTTTTAAACTACTCTAATCATTATTGTCTGAATGTTCTTTTATAATTGTTAATTGTTTCTTGAATCTTTTCCTAATAATGATGTTTCAACTTACTAAAATGAATGTATCCGGGACGGAATATTTTTATTTCCTGCTGAATATCCTCTTAAATTCTAATTGGGTTATTGACTACGATTTTAGAACCAAATGAAAGTTTTATAAATAATAAAAATATTTTTTAACTAAACTACTTACTTATAAGTAGTTTCAATTATATTTTTTTATCAAAATAATATTTGTAGTTTCTAACTTTTTATAAATAAGTGTTCAATATTTTTTGATCCAATCCGTATATTACACGGGGTTATAGCCTGGTGTTATATATAAAATTAGTATTATATTTAGATGAGAACTCTAGTGATAATCGTGTTAGGTTGGAGATTATTTATGTTAAAGTCATCAACTCTAACCTGTATATAACCTAGAAACACTTAAAACCCAATAGATAGACTTACCTACTTAAAATACAACATTTTTTAAAGTAAATTAAAATGACAAATGATCATTTTCGTGGTGAACCACACCTATCACCAACCAAATGAAGATTCTAAAGAACTATTAAATTAACCGTATGCCTTATATTAAAATGTTTAAAAAGTTAGAATAATTCAAAGAGATTTAAAAACTGTAATGTAATTTCAACTTTTTTTTTTCCTTTAAACGAAAACAGATCGTGAATCATGCTTTGTATCTACAAAACCTAATTTAGTAATTTGTCTAAGTGGCATCACAATAAGTTAAGGGAGCGGCTAAAAGGATCCCGTATATACTAAAGGTGCCTCTTTTTGAGGAGTATACTACTATTTAATCGGAGAGAGGTCCATCAAGTATATAAGAGAAATGATACTTTTAACAACACCGAGTGGTGAAACTTGAACACTCTTATAAGGGGTGGAGGAGCGAAATTAATTTTTTTTAGAGATGACGAACTCGATATATATTAAGAGTTTATCCTACCGTGACAAAAATTTACTCTACCGGATCAAAAACTAAAACTATTGACGAAAAAAAGAGGGGTGCGGGGGGTCTCCCGGCCCCTTTAACCTTCGCCCTTGACAACTCCCTGGTTTATTGATTCAAATGAAATATATATTATTTTTGGATACTTATTATCTTCATAAAGCAAAATTAAATTTGACTTTATAAATATGATTTTTTTATTTTATTCATGACATACAATGCCACATACCAAAATAATAAAATTAAAAGGGAAAGTTGAAAGAATGCTTCATGACTACATCATATTCATTCAATATGTTGATTTTATGATTGGATTGCAAATTAAAAGTTGACTTTTGAACCGGCCATACTTTAACCGTTCAATGTGGTGTTTATTTATCAAGAAAACCTACACTTTCTTTTCATACAAATATAACTTTATTACGCTTATATAATTTACTAGTTTTAGAACGAGTTAAATAAATAAAATATTAATATAATAAAATGTATGAAAAATAAAATGATATTTCAAGATATTATATGACTGAAATTACGTATAAGTAAGTATTATAAGTAATAAAAAAGCGATATCAACTTTTTATAAATTTATTTTTAATTTTTTCCAAAAAAAATAACATTTTATTCTAAAACAAACCGTATAAAAAGATCATTTTTTAAATATTTCATTATCATAACTCCTAAATTAAATTATTATTGGTTTCTAAATAATTTACTTAAATATCATATTTTTAACAAAGTTTGATATTTTAGAAAAAATATTATTTATAAAAATTTGTTTATTTAGAAATAATATTAATAAAAAATATTTTTCTTAATTTATGAAAAATTATTTTAATCTAAAAAAATATTAAATAATATTATTAGTAATTAATGTAATTATATAATAGGAGAGAGAGAAACATGAAAATTTTGGTGAGAAGAATTGTGGTGTTGACACATGTTATACCAAATTACTCTTTTATTATAATAGATAGATGTGAAGTGTGAAATTAAAAATCAAAACAAGATTAAATCTTAGCACGTCTCGATGCCTTTTTTTTTCTTGTTCATTTACTTCTTGAATTTTGTTTGAAATTACGAAAGTTTTGAAAAGGATTTGAAAGACGTATAAATACATTTATGTGTGTGCATACCAACTATCTTATTAGTTAGTTGACTTTAATTCTTTTGGAGAAAAGTTTCATGCACTGAGCATAAGGATGTAAACAAATCGAATCAAACCTAAGATGGTTTAAGTTCGAAATCGGTTCGTTAAACTTGAGAAAGCTCCAACTCAGCTCCTTGCAAACTCTTTATCTAAACTTTGAACTCTACCATTTACTAATTATTTTATTTTGCACCTATATATAATTATAATTTTATAAAATTTACTTATAATATTATTCATTATGTAATAATATATTTGTTATTATTATTATATCAAATAGGTTTGTTTTGACTCACAAGCCTTGTATATGAAGCACAGGTTCAACCACATGTATTACAACATGAGCTCCAATTTAGATTCTAACACATTTAAGTTCTATTTGATTCAAGCTTTTAGCGACTACATCTTAAATATCTCACGAGTAGCTCATCTCGTTTTCATCCGAATAGATTTTTTCACAATAACACTCATGATGCTTTTACTATTTTACTCTTCACCAATTAATGTCTTTTTACACTAATATAAGGGTAAAATAATAGAAAACATTAATATGATGTTGTTGTATAGCTAAAAGATATTATCTTGATTTTGTTTAGAATCATGAAAGTTTGCTCCACTAGCTAACTACAATTACCGTGTTAAAGAAAATTCATAGCAGAAAAGTTCCATGTGTAACAAAAATCAGCTCTTTAATATCTAATGAAATAACAATGAATAATACAGTCCACCCCATCTATGTGAACAAAATTTAAGGTCAAGAAACCACATGTACAGCATATTTTGAAGACAGAAACACCACAAGAATGATCCTCAATATGTTAAAGAGGGCAATAAATAATTAAATTAGATTGAAATTATTATACCAACTTTTAGTTTCAGTTTGTCTTCAACCTCTTGAAACCTTTACCACTCTCCTCTTCCCGACCGTTTGCTAATCTCGAATGTACCATCGATTGATCATTGTCATCAACTGAATGTGTCTCCTTTTCCTTTTGCAAACACAACACGAAACTAATTAACTTTGAGTTAAAAAGATTTTATAAAGCTTCATTAGAGTAATTAAAGTACTAAGTACCTTGAGATCTTGTGATGAGGAATCAAGTGTGCTACTGTTTGGTCTCTTTCCAAGATTTATTTGTACTGAGATGTTGGCGTGCGATAGATCCAAACCTGAGCTCTTTAGTGCTTCTGTTATAGCACTAGACAATCTGTTTTTTGATGAAAAATAATTAAACGGGTCAAACGGGTCAAAGTTACTGAAGTATATACATGATTACAAGTTACAAACTTCTTAAAACCTTTCTACTAAAATAAATGATATTAGTAATTTGATATCAAATTCTTGTTTATCATATGTAACATGTTTCTTTTTATAAAATCCAAAAAAGGTGTTTACAGGCCAGCTCAACTGTACATGACCCTTTGCGAGGATATGGTAAAGATCCTTACCCTTGAGAGTAGATGGTTGAAATGCTAATTGTTCCACTTTCAATGACCAGTTCTTGATCTTTCAACTTGTCACTTGTGATCATGCAGTCAGTTTTACATGATCTGTTATGTGATAACTGAGGTTGGCCCTGTGGGCCTGTGGTTGCTGTATTAGGAAACTGAGACGGTTCATTTGTCGGTTGTGTGCGTTGGCTGGTTTCCTTGGTAGCATCAATAGAGTTAATCATGTTAGAATCTAAAAGGTTTTGTCTCCTTGGAAATGGTGGTTCATCAACACAGATGTTGGATTGTAGGTTTTTCTGTGGAAAACAAGCAAGGCAGAAAAGATGAAGATATGATGAATGCAGATAAAGGTAATGTGCATTGTTTTAGTAAACCTACAACTTTTAAGACTTATGAGATGGGTGTTATGTGTGGAAACACCGAAAATGTTGAAGTATGAACTTACCGATGGAATTGTTTTTGGTGGTTCGCTGGTCCACCCACGAGATGCATCCTCATAGTTATGCACCTTCTCTTGTAGAAACTGAATGTATTCAATAACCTATAAGAAGATTGATGATCAAACATGTTGGATTTAATTTATAAAAGTTTGACACAAAATTGGAAACGTTGATCTAGGACAGTACCTCTAACAAAAAGGATGCTTTGTCTCTCTTTTGATCACCATGAGGGATGATTCCTCTCAACTTTGAAAATCTGCAAAAGGATTGCATTAACAAAGAATTCAGTTGGAAGTGCAAAATCAGTAAAAGAGTCACTTGTGATATTGGCATAAATATTGTTTAGTAGGTGGCAAGATGGGGGGCGGGTCACATAACAGGTTAGAAATAGTCATTTTCTAATACATGTTAAAAGAGATTGTTAGGTTGCATTGACCCATAAACACTTTTATTTGTCGATTTTTGATATTCTAATTAAAAAATAAAGGAACATTATATTACAGTAAAAGTCAAAATCTTTGAATAAACTTTTTAAGAGAGTTGTATACATTTAGTATACTTGGACCACTTTTAACCCATTTGATCTGTTTTACGTGTTCCCCTTTTAGCAATAGAACACAGCCCAAATCTCCATAAGTAAATGGGGTGAAATTGTCATCCGTGTAGATGGAGCCATCTCTATTCTTCTATGGTTTCTCATGGAAGACATCTTTTGGTTAGCAGAATACCATGGATGATATCGTAATATATATACTATCATCTACATCGGCTACTCCAAATCATTAAAGCTTTGCAAAAGCATAATTATGAATAAGAGGCGAAGGGACAACCAAATGCATGTAAAGAAAGACTGGCCAAAGATGCCCAAATTAAAAAAAAATTATTGCATAATACCTCATTAGTGACATAACTAAAAAATTAGATGATAAACTGAAATAATATAACTTTAGTAATCAGATTTGACACACTCATATTATATAAAAAGAGTATTTGTGGACAAAGTGTTTTAGGTTAACCCAAACACGACCCAATCCAATCTTTTCCGGTCCATATGGAACAACCCATTAAGATCTATTATCCACCCTATCCGTCTCGCTCATTTTGACAAATCTAACTTAATGCATTCATGTAGATAATTGGGGTTAGATAAACGTGCCTGTCATTGATTTTGCTTCTTCTGCGTTGTTCTGTAGCAGAGTGCTTTGAACGTGGGCTGTTGGACTTCGGATGAGGGTTTACAGGATCAACTTTAACTGATATAGTGCCTACCAGCATAGAAATAAATTTGAACAAACTCAGTTTAGGACATCATCTTGAAAGATGTACACACACATATATGTATGATGTACACACACATACATATATATGTAGAGAGGGGGAGGGGGATGGACCTTTATGGTGGAAGGAAGGTTCTTTCTTGATAATAAACTCTTCATCAATGTATTCCTCTTCTTGAACACTCTTAGCAGATTTCACTGTATCAGCAAAATACCGAATCTTATTTGAAGACGATGGACTGCAAAGTTACATAAATAAAGCTTGTTAATTTGGCATTGAATAACAAGGTGAAGAGTTTATACTTTATAAAAAATATGGTGACAAAAAAGAAGTGGAGAGTATGACTGACTGAGAGGTTGAGAGAGAACTAAAGGCTGTGCTTGGATTGTTATGGATGGATGATGAATGTGATGTCCCCTCCATGGAATTCATCCATGCCACTCCATTTTTCATCACCCCATCTGGTAAAACATTTACCAAATAATCTTAGTTTCCACAAATAACATGCTTCTCGGTGTTTAAACCATGTTTGATTACTTCAAATGTAAACATATGATGAAAGAGGCCGCAAGACAGAAAGTTCAGCCTGTTTGGTTATAAAGTTGAAACATCTCAACTACACTACCGGTTATACCGGGTAGTGCTGGGTTGACATACAAATACTTTTTGTCCATTTTTATAACTACCTGATGTGTTAGTTATAACTACAAAGACAATATTATAACTTTAGTCAAATTTCAATGTGTTTGTCCTATACCCAGCTAACTTTTTTATACTTCTACCTCTTTAAAATGAAAGACAAACCAAATCTAACTATTCAAATGGGTTGAAATTGCAGTCTCTAGATTAAAGCAAAAAAGACAAAAAAAAATCTTAACTCTCATGGTATGCCTAGTTCTTGCAACATATTCCATTTTCATAACTACCTAATGTGTTAATTATAACTACAGAGGCAATATTATTTCAATGATACTCTGAATCACTGGTAATAACTTATTAGACTATACGGAGTAAGCCATTCCAAGGAAGCCCCAAACTCCCATCCTTCTATCACGTGGCGCCAACTAGACAATGGGGCTTTCCCCTACTTTTTATTGGAGTAGGGCATTCCTTGGAACGCCCCTTTTTTTCTTTTTTCTTTTTTCTTTTTTTAAATTTCTTTTAACTTTTTAAAAACGTCATATTATTTAAACTTAATAAATTCCTAATAAAACTACTTAAAAACATAACTTCATTACATAATATGCATAAAATATGCATTCCAAATCTTGACTTTAACAAAACTATTTAAAAACACACAATATACTAAAAACATGGATTAAAAATATAAGTTCATTACAAAATAATAAAACATAATATTAAGTCAAATTTCATAATTTAAAGCTTTATCAAACTAGTCCTCCATCCCATATTTGAGGCGGATTCGCCGTTTCGCCTCCTCCAACGCACGTCTATCGGATGCCGGAAGAACGGATATGTTGGTGGCCAAGAGCTTCATATCCCTAGTATACTGTTTGTCCTCCCTCGATTTATGTTGTGTGTTTAATATATAAAGTTGTTGTGTGTGTTTTAATTTAAAATTATGGGGTATTTATATATAAAGTGGAAGGGATAATTGAAAAAAAAATAAAAAAAATCCCAAACTATCCGTTAATATGACCGTTGAAAAAAAAAATTAAAAAAATCCCAACAAGCCCCTCTAGCGTCTTAAATAGAAAGTTACATGCAATTTCAAAGCTTGGAACGCCCCTTGGGGCAATGTTCAGGGCGTTCCGGAGCGTTCTAAGGGGCATTCCAAAAAAGGAAACGTCTTACTCCCAAGTGTCTTAGGAGGCTGTGTGCATCAAAACTTTAGTCAAATTTCAGACATGTTTTTCCTATAGCAGGCTAATTATTTTTACGGTTTGACCACTTTAAGATAAAGGACAAACCGAAGATACCTATTCAAATGGGTTGAAGTTGTGATCTCTAAATTGAAGCAAAAAAAAGAAAAGGAACTTATTACCTCTCATGGTATGCCTAGTTCTTGCAATATTCTCTTTCCCTGTCTTTTCCTTGTTTGAATTAGAGTCCTCCCACAGCATGAAACCAGCCCCTCCGTAAGAATTGCAGTTTGAAATTTCATCATTGGTATTGCTACTACTTGATTGAGCAGCCGATATCACAACCCTCTCAGCCTTTGCTATCTTTTGGCTTTGAATTTGATTCATGTATGAAACACTGTAAGTCCCCATCCCCCCAGGAAGAATGTGTTCCACCATACCTGGGGGAGTTGATTTTTCAATGAGTCTGCCTTCTTTGTAAACATTCTTCCCAACTTGTTCCAGTGGTTGTAAGAAGTCGTGAGTTTTCAGATAATCATCTGGAAATTAGTAAGAAGAAAAACACATCATAAAGTTTGATTATAATGGTGACTCAACTTAAACACAAGTTCCTGAACACTATTTCACGATGGCAATGTATAAGAAAAATACAAAGGTAACAGATTAATATCACAATGCAGCTCGGAAATTGGCGAAAGTTAAATGGTAAAGTCAATATGAACAGATCTGAATTACAAATGATACATAGCATAGCATAAGGGGTTGTATACTTGTATCATTTTGTTGTATGTTAACGAGTCACCAAATAATATTGTAGGAGGGTGCTTCATGCCCCTGATGGGCCCATATGGAAATATAATTTAAAAAAAAATGGAAATATAATTTAAAAAAAAATAAAAGTATTTTTTTCAGAAAGCCCGTGAAGGTTTTTGTAGATCACAAGTGTCTATTTATTAATTAAGGTGAAGAGTACTTGTGTTTCTTTAATCGCGAACGATATTTGTAGCAATAATTTTAGGGTGTTATGGTAATCCCAGTTAATTAGAAAACAGTAATGTCAATTTGTGAAAAGTTCTTTCTTTCATTTTGCTATTGAAATATATTCGTGTCCTAGGATTATTGGTAATTTGGTTCTTAGTTTTGTTTGACATTTCATAATGGGAAGTTGAGTGCACCTTTGAAACAGGTTAGACACATCATCATATATTAGATACATGTATATTAAAAGATTCAAAACTCATGTTGATAGCGAAACAACCAGACATAGAATGTGGACGCACTATTGCAATGAGCTATACACACCATCATACACTCGATGCATCAAAACTCATAACAATGAATAAAACTTAGGTGTGAACATATCACTATGGAGAGTTACACGCATTGCTATATACATGTGCAACAATATTTATGATAACACTAGATCAGACAATATTTAAACACATCTTTATATACTAATGAATCAAAACTCGTTACAACAATTAATTCAAACCTGAATGTTAGATGTATCCTTGTAGTAAGTTATACTCACCGTTGTAATCAATAAAATCCGCAAAAAATGTCTTTAAAAATATACAAGAGCATAAAACTTTGAATTTAATGGTGTTAAATTTACTAACAGTGGAATATTAAAAAAATATGATATTAAATTAATTTACACAACATTTCTTCTTTTCCCACTTACATATGTATTTAACTTTCATTTAATTAAAATCTTGCCACCCTTTTTATTTCAACCATTTATTTGCTGCAACAAATGGTTTTTCTAAAAAAAAAGTAAAAAATATTTATACATACCCAAAAAAGTTATATGCGAACAATTATGTTCACCAGCAAATACAGTAATACACGGAACACTAGTTAATGTATTACAATATATTAATGGTTTTAAAATAATGTATTCATAAGTTCTGAATAACTAAAAAAATGTATTCATCAAATTTAATGGTTATCATTTAAACTCATCTCTAAATATTAAACGTTAACATAATTAAAGGGACTACAAATACCTTTTAAATCATATACAAAAAAATATTTAAAAAAAAAAAGAAAACTGATCGAAGGAGATTAATTCTCGCATGGTATTTGTGATTTGACATTAAATATCTTGAACTTTAAAGTAAATAGTAGACTATCATTTTCATTTTCATTAAATATGCATCTTTTTCTTCGTTGAAGAAACTCAAGTTATAAAAGTTAGACGACGAGGGGCTTCGTACGGACCATGAATTAGTGAAGTGTCATAATCATGGTTTTCACGACCGGTAGGACCGGCCGGACAATGAATTAGTGAAGTGTCATAATCATGGTTTTCACGACCGGATCGGACCGGCCGGTCCGATCGGTTCGACCGGAGATCGGTCCGGTGGCTGGTCCGGTCAGTTACAGATTGTTTTTGTCTAGTTGAACAGGTGGTCGGACCGGGAAACCGGACCGGTTCGGACCGTGGTTTTGATTTTTTTTTAATTTTTTGGGTAAAAACGAAATGTTGAACAATAAATTAGCGTGTTAGATATACAAATATAGTTAAGTTTTATATATAACTATATATATAATATACTATATATATAATTATGACGTCATCCGGTTCTTAAATCCGGTCCGACCGGTCCGATCACCAAAACAGTAAAACGTCTGGTTCAATGTTCAATCCGGTTCTGAAAATATTGTCATAATACAACATATTTATGAAAATAGAAGTGGAAAATTATAGAACTTTTGACAACAAAACCTAATGGCAACAGCGTAACACATCAATACATCTGAAAGCCTGCTACCCTTTTCCTCCACGGGTGGGGGTTCTGTCAGTCGGGCTAAAATACAAATGTTATGACCCACCCAAACCGTGTGCCGGACCCAGTCTCGGGGTCACGGGTACCACCTAACTCGAAGGTCCTTTTGCTTATGTGGATAATCAGGCGTCATGTCATTCAATTTATTTTATATTTGTGTGTAATTCCATTCTCAAATCAAAACACCTGTTGGACGTCTTTATTTGTTTATTTTTTTCACAAGCAATATCATTTACCACAAATTAAATATGGAAACTTAAATAAATTACTAAGACAACTCTGTGATTCTATTTTCTTTTAGTTACATGGTAATCTAGAAAATGCTATTAATCCGAATATGACAAGGGGCCTAAAAAGGTAAATGAAGTTCTTTTTTTTATTACTTTTTTTTACTTTTTTTACTTTTTTTTTTACTTTCCTTTTACAAAAAAAACACGTTTTAATGTCACATCTTTGCGTAAATTGCATGGACACATTATATCATTTGGTTAATTTAATATAGGTCTAGAAAGAACATCAAAAGCTTGTTTTCCTTGGGGTAAATGGCGGTTTTTAGATCACGTGCCATGCCATGTTATTATTGATTGATTATTTCTCGTGTAACAATGATAAGTATTTTCCAAAATATAATAAAGAAGTAATAATTTTTGTGAAAATGGCCTCCTACATTAACATAACACAATAATTGTACTTTGTGTTTTATTATTGATTAAAACAATTTAGATTATTTTATTTTGGTCATACTTGTATTATCCAAATATTTACTCCAACTCCTCCAAACTATAAAACAAAACCAATTACACCTCTCTGCCTCCCTTGTCTCTCATCCAACAACAAAATACAGAAGAATATTTTTTTCTTAAAAAAAAGAAGAAGAGATTCAATAACCATTCAAGACATACTCTCTTGAAAAACGAACATGTTAATACACAATAAAATTTGATTGATACATAACCATTAATTGTTATTTAACTATTATTGCATTATCTGATCTTCTGTTGTATGATTCAACGGTGATAATATATCATATTATTGATATATTATCAAAGCTACAACTCCTTGTAAAATTAGCCAACTTTTTTTTAACTTAATAAAATATTCTGCTTAATAATAATCACGTTTCTAAAGATACTCGTACTTAATTATCATTCCAGAATTTTATCTCTTATCAAAACAAAATCACCTAATAATATTTTAAAAAGTAAATAAATTTCTTTTACAAGGGCTATTAATCTACTCTATTAGGAAATAAATAAAT
The DNA here is from genome assembly GCA_018326445.1 of Flaveria brownii. Lineage (NCBI taxonomy): Eukaryota > Viridiplantae > Streptophyta > Magnoliopsida > Asterales > Asteraceae > Flaveria > Flaveria brownii. The sequence goes on from BJCN01153648.1 coordinate 15,349, forward strand.
GAAACGTAGATGCAATTACATAGACAATAATAAATAATTAGATGGAGATTAGTTCAATTTACCTGGAATGCTGGGGGTTGGATCTTGCTGAGCAGGTGAATAAAGTGAAAGAAAGTCGTGTGTAGGTTTAGCACCTGCAAATACACACGCACGAACAAACCGCTATTAATTCTTCTCATAACAAACACACGCGCCACCCCACGCGCAACCACTCAATTGCACGTTTATGAATGAAAAATATTAACTGATGATACCTGGGGCTCCACAGGGACGGGGTTGAGAAAATTCCATATCCGGCCCCAAAGAAGATTTGCAGATTTTGCGTCTCAGATAATCAGATTTCAGATCGTATTGTTAAGCTGCTGATAATTTTGAAATTGTTGAACAGTTCTTCGGTTAGATCGCGGGAAACGAGAGTGAGATTTGCGGATTCAAATTAGCTGGCCAGATCTAGTAGAAGCAGCGGAATTAGATGTCGCAATTGCGAGTGCTGTTGCGATTGAGGCTCAGAGACGACTTAACCTTTTGTTTACGGAATTCTGTTAAATGCAGTAGATTACATCACTTTCAGATCAAAATTCAACAACAAAACAGTGAAATCTCAACAAAAAGTAGTTAATCGGCGACTGAGTGTATTCATGTTCTTCCAATTCGATTATCAATCAAAATTCAACTACAAAACAGTGAAATCTTAACGAAAATTTGTTAAATCGGCGACTGAGTACATTCATGTTCTTCCAATTCGATTATCAATCAAAATTCAACAACAAAACAGCGAAATCTCGACGAAAATTTCGTTAAAAGGCCATTGAGTACATTCATGTTCTTCCAATTCGATTATCAATCAAAATTCAACAACAAAACAGTGAAATCTCAACGAAAAGTTGTTAAATCGGCGAGTGAGTACATTCATGTTCTTCCAATTCGATTATCAATCAAAGTTCGTAAACAGACAGAACCGCTGGAACTCAATTGAGCAACTAATTAATATAAACACATAAATTGACACAATTCAGCTCGGAAAGCTCGGAAAACATCGAGCAACCAAAGCATAATCATAATTCAAACACAGAGTCATGAAACAAAAACTTACGGCGAAAATCGACAAAAAGACGACCCAAACAGAGATCGAGAGAGAAGAAATCCATCGACAAGATCAAAAGATGCATACCTCCGATCTGAATTCCGAACAATTTCGCGGAATTCAGTTTGCTACATGAATCTCTTACAACTTGAATCTCAGATGTATGAATTGCGGCTCCAGATACCGATTGAACTTGTTGAATCTGTTACTGTTGTTGAATTATGATGGCGTTGAAAGAGTGAAGATCGAATTGTGGTGAGAATGATGAAGCAAAAACAACTTGTGATGAAAGGTAGGATTTGTCACTCTCTCTCTTTCTCTCTCTGTGTGTGTGTGTGTGTGTGTGTGAGTGCTTTTGATGAAGAGAATGAAGAAATGGTTCTCAAACGGTCTCCGTTTCGCCTTTTATATGATGAAGACGGAGTTACTAACGCCGTTTTACTACCCACGTCAACTCTTTCTTTCTTTTACCCGACTCTTTGGATTTATTATGAAATATAAATTTGGGCATCTTATTATTATTATTATTATTATTATTATTATTATTATTATTATTATTATTATTATTATTATTATTATTATTATTATTATTATTATTATTATTATTATTATTAT
>BJCN01153661.1:4195-16736 GCA_018326445.1 Flaveria brownii
GTGTTATGAAGATCCCGTCCGTTACATCCTCGTGTTTCCGCTATAAGCGAGGGTGTGACAGCTAACACTTATATTTTTTATTTGAATGAGTTAGAATTTATCACAACGGAATTTTTGATGTAATTTGATTTACAAAATAATCATGTTAATAAGGTTGCTATGTGATGGTTGCAGCAACAGAGTTGGTAGTTGTAGTGGAGGAGCATAAGCCGACACTAGCGGTGGATGCAGCGATGATGGTGGTGACGATGATGAGACCGTGGTAGAGACGGTATTCATGGGTGTCGAAGTAGCGATGGAGAGGGAGTGGAGTGGGAGTTTAGTTGCTATGGTAGAATTTCTTTAATCGCAAATTACTTTTAACTGAACTCTAACACAAACACATAATCAAAAATGTTTTTTTATGTTCATTCATTAAGAAAACGAAAATTTTCGTGTTTGTTCATGTTTATTCGTTAAAAAACTAAATGAACGGTTCAAAAATGCAAATGACACAAACGAAAATAGATAAATGAATATATTTGAACAAACATAAACGAACACAAATGAACATACATAAACATCAATGTACATAAACAAACAAGTCTAATACATCATTATTCATTCACAATCACACGTAAATAAACGACCATAAATAAACGAATAAGAATAAACAAACATAAACGAACATATATAAACAAATACAAACGAACATTTAAGAACATAAATGAACAAACAAAATATATATGCATGTTTGTTCGTTTAACTAAAAAAATATAACTTTGTGTTCATATTCATTCATTTATTAAAAGACAAACATAATCGTATAACATTTCATGAATGTTTAGTTCATTTATAGAACTATTCAAATTTCAAATTTTTTTACAAACCAAACATGCATGTAAGGAATAGAATTTTTCAAATCTAATTCTAATTCTAATTAAAATTTCATGACTTTTATCGATCTAAAAGCACTTTCTTTCTTTTATATGCTTTTGTTAAAACATGCTAGGATTCAATAGCGATGAACATGAAAGACAAGGATTGGACAGGGGATGTAGATAAAGTTACAACTGTGTCAAATCTAGGAAAATTTGCGATAGATAGATGGTATGTTAAAATCTCCTCATAGTAAAAGTAATTTGGCATATGAAATAAATCAAATATAAAAAAAGTATTACTTTAACAACTCAAATAGGTAAACATGTATTACAATTTACAATTTACGTATATCTTTAAGATTAAACAAAACCTTTCTTCGTGTGCAAAATATTTTATAATAAGCTATCAACTATTATAAAACCAACCAACTCTTAGTAAACAATCACACCGCACAAATTTCCTCTATAAATACTTCAACCTGTTGTTCACTTTCATCACAAATCACAAGCACAAGCCTTTCATTGACCACTGAGTTGATTGGAAGCTAGCCCATCGCTACAAAATGGCTCGGACCACAATCACCATGCTCATGGTTCTGGTCTCCATCGTGGCTCTAGCCAACGGGTCTTACCTCTATCCTCAGTTTTACGACCACTCGTGTCCGCAAGCTAAAGACATCGTCCGCTCTGTTGTCGCAAAAGCCGTCGCTAAAGAGACTCGCATGGCTGCTTCTTTGCTCAGGCTCCATTTCCATGATTGCTTTGTCAAGGTTTGTTTTTTTACACCAAACCAATCACTACTAGAAAACTAGCTAGGCACCGCGACTATTTTACTGTCACAAACTTTAGTCGCAAATACCCAGTTTTATAGCGCGCGGTGATTTTCTACACCTCTTGGGTTGTAGTGTACATAGGAAAACTATAATATATGTTATCCGGCCAGGTGTTGTTACATTGAAAAGAAACTAATATTTATACAACAAAATAATCATTTAGGGGTGCGATGCCTCGATACTTCTTGACAACAGTGGAAGCATAATCAGCGAGAAGGGGTCCAACCCCAACCGCAACTCGGCTCGTGGGTTTGAAGTTGTCGACCAAATCAAAGCTGCATTGGAGAAGGCGTGCCCTGAAACCGTCTCGTGTGCGGATATTTTGGCTCTAGCAGCTAGAGACTCGACTGTTCTGGTACTGTATCCTAAGTCCTAACACAACATTGGCTTATTAATTAATGGTTTGAACCTCAACTCATGAATGCATGTTTTAAATTTGTGCAGACTGGTGGACCAAGTTGGGAAGTGCCATTGGGTAGAAGGGACTCATTAGGTGCAAGCTTGAGTGGTTCTAACCAAAACATTCCAGCTCCAAACAACACTTTTCAGACCATTCTCACCAAATTCAAGCTCAAGGGTCTTGACATTGTTGATTTTGTAGCACTTTCTGGTAAGAATCAAACAATAAGAAATGAAAACATAATAATAGTATCATCACTCAAAGAATCTTGAAAATTCAAGTTGAAATTCAAGAAATATAAATCAAAACAAAATCTAATTTACCCAAGAAATAAAAAGACTATTCCTAATGAAACCCTTTTAATACACTTAATATTAAAGAAAATGTTGGTGTTTAAACTTTACACTTTACAGGGAGTCACACGATTGGAAATGCTAGGTGTACAAGTTTCAGGCAAAGGCTATACAACAACACGGGCAACGGGCAGCCCGACTTGACACTAGACCAATCATACGCCGCAAAGCTTCGCCAGAACTGCCCGAGATCCGGTGGGGATCAGAATCTGTTTTTCTTGGATCCAGTTTCGCCAACAAAATTCGACAACAGTTATTACAAGAACTTGATAGCTAAAAGGGGGCTTCTAAGCTCTGATGAAATACTTTTTACTCAAAACCAACAAACAATGGAGTATGTGAAGCAGTATGCTGCAAATCAAGAGCTTTTCTTCCAGCAGTTTGCAAAGTCTATGGTTAAAATGGGAAATATTACCCCGTTGACAGGTAAACATGGTGAAATCAGAAAGATTTGCAGGAAAGTCAACAATTAAACAAAAGAGGATATCATACTATATAATGTGACCAAAATTTAGAATTTATTATGTTTTGATGTAATATGGTGCTTTTCATTTTGGTTTTATATTGTTCTGTTCAATTAAAAAATTATTGTGAAGTTGTTATTTATTTTGTCATGGAACTTTTGGTCAACTTTTGGAATTTAAAATATATTATCCCAGTTTCTTAAACATTCAAGCTCAATGACTAATTTCTGTTTGGTGTAGATCTAACAATTTAAATGTACAAATTCGATCATTTGTAACCAATACATTAAGCTAGAATTTAAAGAAACCAAAGTGACATGTCAAATTCGGTCAAAATAAACAACAAACTTGAGCCAAGTGGCAAGTGCAAAATAGAATCATTCCGTTATATGATTAAGAAGTCTTTAATTCTGAATTTATAACTGAAAGCTAAGTGCAAAATAATGATTCCGAAGGACCTTATTTTTCCTGAACAATAATTTTTTTTAAGTCTCAAGAATCATATTAGTTTTTTCATATCTAGCAAAAAACCTGCAAATGCACGAGAATAAGCACCAACCAAGTGATCTCTCCACCTTATAAATAAGGGGTTGATTCATTCCAAATGTTGAATAATAAAGTCTAATATAAAAGTGTAGTGAAAGTGCAGGGTCTGTTTTGTGATTGTGTAATAGTGTGTGAGTGTTAGTTGTCAATACTTGGTTGATTGTTTGATGGTTGTTAGGAGGTGGTTGATAGCCGTTGTTAAAAGGGGGGAATGGTTTTGATTTTATTTTTTAGCATTCATTCCTTATTTTGTAATCGTTTTCATTCTGAGTAGTAGTAATCGATCATATGTGTTCAAGTTCTTTGATTGCATTGTTTTTTTATTCGATTTACAACAACCGGTATCAGAGCCTGGTTAGGGCTCGAATCGAAAAATAACAAGTGACCGATTGAAGAACAAGATGGTGTCCACGAAGTTTGAACTGGAGAAATTCGATGGCAAGAATGATTTTAGTCTGTGGAGGGTTAAGATGCGAGCTCTGTTGGTACACAATGGTGTAATGGATGCATTGAGCGATGAAGACAAGTTACTGGCGAACCTCACGGCAAAGGAAAAGAAAGAAATCATGGAGAAGGCTCATAGTTCGATTATCTTGAGCCTTGGCGATCAAGTGCTACAGGAGGTCTCGAAGGAAACCTCGGCTGCTGAGATTTTGATGCGAGCCCAAGTGTTAAAGACCGGGCCTTAATGTTTTTAAATGCCCAAGACCGTGTTGCACGAAAATGAGCATAACCTGGGCTATGAGCCTCCGTTTTTGACGTGCCACCAGTCAAAATGACTGTGGAAACGAAGACTACATTTTATGTTTTTTTCGAGTTTTTCGGTTTTGTTTTGGGCTTATCCGTTGTTTTTCCAAAATAAGGCCTTTAAATGGGGTTTTGGGCCACTTTTATGTTTTTTTCTAGTTTTTCGGTTTTGTTTTGGGCTTTTGTTTGGCCCATGGTTGTTTGTTCTAGGCCCGTTTGAATTTTGGCTTGTTACTTAAGTTGTCTTGATGTAATTTGGATGGTCACTTGATCATTTCTACAATTAAAAAAGTTTGTCTTTTCAAATTCGCGACTCTTGAATTTGGGGATTGGGTGAAGATCATCACGGGTATTCGTAAAATCAACGTGTTTGAGCTTTGATTTCATTCTGTGCGCTACATCAGATTTGGTCTAAGTTGGAGTCCCTATACATGACCAAATCCTTGGCTAATAGACTGTATTTGAAGAAGAGGTTGTATACATTTTAGATGGGCCCCGTAAAATCAATAGAAGATCATATAGATGAGTTCAATAAACTCATTCTGGATCTTGAGAACATTTATGTTCTTGAAGATGAAGACCAGGCGATCATTTTTCTAACTTCTCTACCACTTTCCTACGAACACTTTGTTGACACCCTAATGTATGGTAGGGAAACATTATCAACAGAGGAGGTTCTAGCTGCTTTAAACTCTAAAGAATTGAAGAAGAGAACCGATTATAAGGAAGAAGGTGGAGAAGGCTTGATTGTTAGAGGAAGATCAGAGCAAAGAACTGATCAGAGGAGTTCGAAGTATAGGGGTCTATCTCAATCAAAATCAAAGGTTAAAAGAAGGCGTTTTGTGTGTAAATCAAACAAACACCTCAAACGAGACTTCCTTGAATGGAAGAGAAAAAGGAATAAAGCTGGTGGAGGCAATAAAAGTCAAGGTAATAGTGCATCTCAAGATGACTTGTCTGAGGGGTATGACATTGCTGATGTTCTAAGTGTGACTCATGAGGAGGGTATATGGGAATAGGTGATGGACTCTGGATGTTTATTTCATGTGACACCCATCAAAGAGTATTTCTCGAATTACAAGGACCAAAGATTAGGTTCTGTCAAACTAGGTGACAATAGGTCGTGTGATGTGTTAGTCCTTGGTAATGTCACCCTCAAATCCAAGAATAGGAATGAGGTCATCCTGAAGGATGTCAGGTACATTCCTAGTCTTAGGAGAAGTCTGATGTCACTTGGTATATTTGAGAAGAATGGATACCATGTGAGTCTAAAAGATGGAAAAGCCAAGGTGTGTAAAGGGTCCTTGGTCATTATGATTGGTACAAAGCAAGGAAACAACACCTACATTTTAGATGGATATGTAGGAATAGGATCAGCCGAGACAGTTACATCTGAAAGCCTTACTGAGGCTGCATTGCTTTGGCACAAGAGGCTTGGTCACATGAGTGAGCAAGGTCTTGGTGAATTGTGCAAGCAAAGGTCACTCGGTAAGCTGAGTAATAACAACTTTAGGTTTTGTGAAACTTGTGTGATGGGTAAGAACAAGAGGGTTAAGTTTGGTAGAGGTAAATATAACTCTAAGGGGGTGCTTGATTATGTTCACTCAGATTTGTAGGGTCCAGTTAAGGTGCATTCTCTAGGGAGAGCTAGCTACTTTATGTCCATAATTGATGATTATTCAAGGAGGGTATGGGTGTTCATTTTAAAAGCTAAGAGTGATGCATTTGATGCTTTCAGAGAATGGAAAGTCATGGTTAAAACTCAAAATGAGAAGAAGGTTAAGAAGTTAAGGACATATAATGGGTAGGAGTTCTGTGGAAAAGTGTTTAATAGATATTGCAGGGAGAATGGTATATCCAGGCACTTCACAGTACCTGGAACTCCCCAGTAGAATGGGCTAGCTGAGCGTATGAATAGGACACTGTTAGAGAAGGTGAGGTGTATGTTAACCAGCTCAGGCTTGCCTAAGCATTTTTGGGCTGAGGCTATGACCACTGCAGCCTATTTGGTTAACAGGTCACCTTCTAGAGTATTGGATATGAAGTGTCCCATGGAGGTGTGGTCAGGTTGTAAAGTAAACTATGATGGCCTTAGGGTATTTGGCTCAATTGCTTATGCCCATGTGAGTCATGGCAAGTTAGAACCTCGAGCTTATAAATATGTATTTCTTAGGTATCCTGATGGTGTAAAAGGATACAGGTTATGGAAGATAGAGGGTACACATAAGATAGTTACAAGTAAAGATATGGTATTCAATGAAGACTTGGTCTACAAGGATGTATGTAGGTGCTAAGAGGGGAATGCCAGTTCCAGTAATGATAGACAAGATGATATGCATGTTGAGGTGGAGCAGGGAGGCACATGGTAATCATTTAAGGGTGAGTGTAAGTCAAGATGAGGCAACTGATCAGGAGTATAATTTGGCAAGAGACATGTCAGAAGGAATATAGTCCCATCTCTAAGGTACAGAGACAATTTTTCAGCTGTTGCTTTTGTGGCTGCTAAGCAAGAGTCATTGTATGAACCTTTTATATTCTCAGATGCTGTTAATTCTGAGGAGGTGAGAAGTGGTATAGAGCAATGGAAGAAGAGATGGATTCTTTAGAAAATAATAGGACATGGGAACTTGTTGGCAGGCTAAAGGATCAAAAGTTAGTGGCATGTAAATGACTCTACAAGATAAAGGAAGGTGAGCCTGGAAGTAAAGGGCCTAGATACAAGGCCAGACTGGTGGCAAATGGGTTTACTCAAAAGGAAGGAGTTGACTACATAAAGATCTTCTCCCCTGTGGTAAAGCATACATCTATTATGGTATTGTTGTCTATAGTAGCATGCTTTAATCTAGAGTTGGAGTAGGTAGATGTTAAAACTACATTTCTGCATGGGTATTTAGATGAGAGGATTTATATGGCATAACCTTATGGATTTATGAAGGCTGGTTTAGAAGACAAAGTGTGTTTATTGAAGAAATCATTGTATGGCATTAAGCAGTCACCAAGGCAATAATACAAGCGATTTGATGAATTTATAGTTACTCATGGATTTCATAGAAGTGCCTATGATAGCTGTGTGTATTCTAGAAATTGTGGAGATGGTAACTATATGTATCTGTTGCTGTACGTGAATGACATGTTGGTTGCATCTGGGGATATGCAAGAGATTACTAGAGTCAAGGAGATGCTCATGACTGATTTTGAAATGAAGGAATTGGGTTAAGCTACCAAGATTCTGGGTGTGGAAATTCACAGAGATAGGTCACAAAGGGTGTTGAGGCTTACTCTGGCTGCCTATGCTAAAAAGGTATTGTCTAACTATAGGATAACTGAATGTAAACCAGTAAAGACACCTTTGGAAGCTTATTTCAAGTTGTCTAGTCAAGATAGTCCTTAAACGGATGATGATATCTTGTACATGGAAAAGGTGTCGTATGCTAATATGGTAGGGAGCCTAATGTACTTGATGGTGTGTACTAGACCTGATTTGGGGTATGTTGTGAGCATGGGTAGCAGGTATTTGTCAGCCCCTGGTAGGTTACATTGGGCTGTAGTGAAAATGGATTTTAAGGTATCTCAAAGGCACTCAGGGAAGGGGCTTAATGTTTGGTGATAAGTGTAGAGATGAGCCTGCAGTGAAAGGGTTTGTAGATGCTGACTTTGCTAAGGATCTAGATAAGGGCAGATCAATTACTGGGTATGCTTTTACTGTACGTAGCAATTTGGTAAGTTGGAACGCACAACTTCAACATATAGTAGCTTTATCTACTACTGAGGCAGAGTACATTGGTGTGACAGAAGGGGTGAAGGAAGCATTGTGGCTGTAAGGGTTGGTTTCTGAGATGGGCATCAAGCTGCTGAGTACTGTTGTGGCTTGTGATAATCAAGGGGCTGCCCAGCTTTCTAAAAATAGTATGTTTCATGAGCGTACAAAACATAATAATGTAAAGTTGCATTTCATTAGAGAGGTGATTAGTTCCGGAAATGTTACAGTGGTTGGGATAGATACTAGTGTCAATCCGTCCGATATGTTTACACGGTCTTTGCCTGGGTCTAAGTTTGATTTCTGTGTGAAGGCTTTAGGAGTTGGGTAAAGTCTATATTGACTTTAAGATGGAGATTGTTGAATAATAAAGTCTAATATAGAAGTGTAGTGAAAGTGCAGGGTTTGTTTTGTAATTGTGTAATAGTGTGTGGGTGTTAGTTGTCAATACTTGGTTGATTGTTTGATGGTTGTTTGGAGGTGGTTGATAGCCATTGTTAAAAGGGGGGAATGGTTTTGATTTCATTTTTTAGCATTCATTCCTTCTTTTGTAATCGTTTTCATTCTGAGTAGTAGTAATCGATCGTATGTGTTCAAGTTCTTTGATTGCATTGTTTTTTATTCGATTTACAACACCAACATAGTATGAAATCAAGCATGATAAACTGATTTGATGAGGCCTGAGGGATTTGCTAACCGTTGCCTACAAGGCATGAAAAAATTGTAAAGTTACATACGTTCTAACAAATGTGGATCAAACCCAATTGAGGGGAAAATCTATTAAAATTGGTTAATTTAATCGACATGTTAAGCTAGAACTTCAATGAAATATTATATAGGGTTCTAAAATATATAAAAAAGTAGAAATAATTAAAATATTAAAAATAGTTCTAGATATAATATTTCAGTTGTAGAATTCATATAACTAGATGGTGCCACAGGCGCTTGCGCCATGGTATTTTCGTTGTTCATTGTCGTTAATATTGTAAATAACGTTTTTCTTCTACACAATTTGCCCATGTAAGAGCTACATGCCAATGGCTTTAGTAATATAAATATTTATAAAATTTTACCTATTTAAGGGCTATATGCTATTGACTTTAATTACATACATCAGGTGTTCAAAATATGATTCATGGTCAGTTTCATTCTTTTACTAGTCGTCAAACGCTTGTTTTCAATAGATCGCAAGACATCTATCTTATGATTTGTTTCCGATATTAAATATGTTTCTTTACCAAAATCAATAAATGAGTATCAAACAACACATGTATAGTAAGTTCTAGCAAAACACCCTAAGCGTAACAATCCAAAGACAAAGACAAAGAGATAATCATCATAATGACTTAGTTGCGTAGTTGCTTATCCAGTAAGATATCTATAGCCAATAGGTTAGCTCAAAAACGCCCAAATACCTACACATGAAAAATTAAAAAAAAACAGCCAATTAGTGCCAAGTATTACTATAAAAATATGAATAAAATTCACCCAAAAATCGTCACCCATCGCACGTACAAAAGCAAATACAAACGAAATATTGCACAATTTTATTATGTTCTTTATCACAAACACATGTCCAGACTAACATGTGTAGATTCCTGTATAATAATAATGAGTTCAAACTAATAGACCTGTTTGACCCATATGAATTATCCCTTCCCTATTCAACATACTAATTCAAAATCAAGTAATAAACAAATGAGTTCAAGAATAGAGTTCTAGTCAAGTGACTAATTAGTCTTTCTTTGTAGATCCTTTATAATAAAAGATAAAAATATCCTTCTAAGGTTAAACTTAGTTTGGCAATCAAACAGGTCAACGTCAACATGTATCTTTATCTTTCTTCTTTGAAGAGGAGTAATAGAGCTCAAAAGGACAGTAATATGAATTTACAGACTAAAAGTTTGACTAAGTAGTTTGTTTTGTCTGTCTATAATAAGAAACAAACTACTCTTTAATGTTTGATGTATGTAGTTTTGCTTTCAACACTTCTTAGCTTGCCTCCGAAGATCTCACACTTTTTTGACAATAAAAAGCTCTATGTGCTGGTAATTACAATTACTTTGAATCAATTATACAACAATTATGATTTGTTTTAATGCTTCACATTATATGTATATAATTATTGTCGGTTAGTGTTTGGCACTCCGTTACTGATGCATTAATAGAAATATATACATTATGTTTTTTAATTTCTCCATTCGTACTGATGCTAACTATTTATTGTTGTTAGCAGTTACTTTCTATGCTTGGAACTACTTCCTATAAATCATAGTTAAGGGGCGACTTCAGGTCGATTTCTTTCTCAAACTAATATTTATTTTTGCGTTTAAGTTTTGGTAACGAAAAACCTGTTGGGTAATGTATTAATAGGCATTACTATATTGAATTTACTGAAGATGCTTATGACAAAGAATGCAATTAAAAATCTAAAATATTCCTTGGTAGTGTAGTTCCTACCAACCAACTTTTATGCATTGTTTTAAGAAAACAAATGCTAAGAAAAATGGGCAGTAAGAGCTTGTTTCAGTAGTAAGGTTCACATGAACCTTTATTTTCCTTTGTGCTCTCAATATCATTGTCAACATACTTAATTGGCTAACTGTATTATAAATGATTTAATAACCAAGCTTTCAAACACACTATTCTTTTAGGATAACATATAATAGTATGATAGAAAATTGAACATGTATATGAATAATACAAATCACTTTACAACATCTCAACCTTGACTTTACTTGCCCTAAACCCATATTTAAAAGACTACAACAGTGAGATATACTTATATGTTGGTGTCATAGAAGCAAATACAAACATGCATAAATGGAAGAGGCACGTAGTTTATATAAATAGGAAACTAAGTAAGACATTTTGCACACTTTTATTACGTCCTTTATATCAAACAAATGTTTAGATTAACATGTGTTGATTCTGGTTTAATAATAATGAACATCCAAATTGAAAATAGCAGTTATTAAGTAATCAAACGTGAAGCATAGACTTACAATTCCCATTAGTGTTACAACATAATGATGAAGGAGAACAAAATTCAAAATATAAGGCATATAAAAAAGAGTCCTAAATCAAGTAACTGGTCATAATATCTTAGTATTGGTAAAGAAATCAAGAGGATGAGATACCTGAGTTGGAGCACTATATACTATGATTTCAGTACCATTTGCTCATCATCAGACACCAAAAGTTGCTGTGGTAACTCAGGTTAAAAGCAATGCTCCATTATTGAAGGTTGAGACCTGACATAGATATTGAAAATAAACATGCAAAATCAACAAACATTGAAAATAAGCTACAAAAAGAATCAAACACAAAATCAAGAATGAAAACAAAAATATAAAGAAAGACGATGTCAAATCAGAGATGAACGAGGTGATAACAAATGTAAAATTTCACCGAATGAACTCTTCGCTTGAATCCTTCTCATCTCCATGAAACTCTAGGAAACCAAAAGACTGCATCAGCAGATCTAGAAACAATGACCTTCTTCTCCGGTCACAACTTGAACATTCCGCGCTCTCGACCCCTTGCAAGAAAACCCTAATCGCCACCACCATCCTTCACCATAAACAATTAAACACCGATTGTACCCCATAAACCCAAACATGATGTAACCTGATATAATTTAATAAATTTAAGAGTAGGATAGATTTATCATTAAAAAAACACTCTTGTCGTGCCATCCTAATAAAATACTCAAAATGCCCCTGTTTTACTGTTCATCACGTCCTCGGAACAGTAATCGTTAAAAGAGAGAGACAACTTATTTCTCTCCTTTAAACACTCCGTTGTGCCATCCTAATGAAATACCCAAAATGTCCCTATTTTACTGTTTATAGCGTTGTTTTTTTTAACATATAGGACAGTCCGTAGGACCAACACCATTCGAAGGTGGGTGGCCCACCCCGCCTAGAACAGTTATGTTTGACTGGGCTTACACACATTCGCTCACTTACGCTGTCCCCCCTCAGCTCACCCTAGCCCCCGGCCTTTTGCTCTTCTAACGTAAGCTCCAAGGCTTCACACCAAGTCTTCACTGACATAATATGCATGCTTAAGTAGGGTCAGGCAGAACCGTTGTTGCCTGATGGGAACTTCCCCCATATTGCTATCAATGTCTTCATGTCGCACGACCTCTTAACATTACACCACTGAATCCCCAATCCTTTGCTTGCTGTGCAGTGACAGTACCAATATCCACTAATCGTTGTTTCCAGATACGGTTGCCGGTTGACATCTCTTCTAATTCGTCGATACGAGAAGCAAATTGTTGTGTGGAGGATCTCTATTTCCCAATAAAAAGAGTTATTCTATGAAAAAAAACTATATATATATAGGAAAATGATCAAATGTTAACCCTTGTTTATTACGATAAGCTATTAACCTAACTAGTGGTCCACAACAAGGCACGTCACCATCGTAACTTAGAGTTACAGTGGTAAAACTAGTGGTCCAAAACGAACGTTAAAATTAAAAAAAAAATATAGCAAGACTATACTCAAATTAAAGATATTAAAACGATCTATTTAATGGTGTAATTTGTTTAAAAAAATAACGTCATATAAA